>JBBPDE010000134.1:4143080-4160588 GCA_037974605.1 Nannopetersius ansorgii
GCGCATGCGCAAGATCGGTTTGAAATCGGCAATACGTGTGAGTGATCGGCCGATCACCGATCAGGCCAAAAATCGCCTGTTTCCGATCGGTGGCCGATCAATCGGTGCATCCCTATTATAACCTGATGTATAAAGACTAGCTTTTTCAAATGATCTGAAGGCAACATGGAAGGGACATGGACCCTGCAAATTATAGGCTAAAGGCCTGTTTACACTGTATCTTTTGTATGAAACCAGGGCAAAAGTCTAAACATGCAGTCTAGCAAAATGTGCTTTTCGACCTCATGCGTATGCATTTGAGCGAGCGTCCAGCAGAACGTGGGAGGAAGCAGGCAGAGATATTACTCATGTGGGTGATTACATATTCCACTCAATTCCACTTTTACAGCCAGGTGTGAAGTTGCTTTCTAGTCTCATGAGACATGTCGTCGAGAGACACAGCAGATATGGGGATTAGACAGAGACATGATCTTCAAACACTTGCTGGAAGACTGTTTAGGATCATAATAACACAGTTTGAAATCAGGATCAGATCTTCATGCAGAATACACTGGTGTTTGCAGACACAGTTTGTTTTAATGTTTGACCCGAATCTTAGCTGGGAATTTCACCTGTGGAGATTGTTTTGGTGATCAAGAATTTATCAACGCTCATCTCTCGTCCTCATTAACCTTTCGGGTTTCTGCTTCGATTATTATTTCACTATGCTTTTTAAACCCTGTGCCTAATGGGAAGGCATTTACTGGGTGGAGCTGTGTAGTTTGCGTACTAAACTATAGTTTTCGTAAATCAATAGCTAATATTAGGTGCATTATAAGTCCATTTTGTTCATACATCTGGCCTAGAGTATTAAAAAAGCTGCATTGGACTTGCATCGGATGTGAAGGTATGAAAAACCGTGATGTGAATAGGCCTTTATACGCCGCCCTACTAAATTTATGTTATTGTCCAAGCTTAATGAGCCTTTGCAACCAACGTATTTGCCGATGTAAAGAGTCTTAAAGCATCAGAACAAGAACAAGAGAGGCAGTGAACATGGTTGCCCCCTCCCAGTACTGGAGCAATGTGACAGGTGACTTCAAAAGAGGCCTGCGCTTGATTAGTGAATATTAATGATCTACTAATTGGCTTCTTGACTGGTGTCTCCTTATGTAAACCAGCATGTGCATCACAGCGTCATTCCTGCTCTTGGAGGACCCTGACTCCAGAATCCCCCTGCCTTGCCACATGTGATCCAACTCAAGAGCTGATTATTAAGCCCTGCATGAGCTGAATAAGAAAGACTGGAGCAAGCGGCCCTCCAGGACGTTTACGGAAAGATGACTGATGATAATGAGACACTACTCCAGTGAGAAAAGCTCAAGGACGTGTTCATCCAGCACAGCCACAGAGCATCAAATTAATGCCTGGTTATGATTCTATGCATCTGAGGAATAAATGTAACTAACATTTCACTATAGATGTGTTTTCATTTGCAATCCTTATATAGTTTTCCATGCAAGTAGAGAAGGTGGAATTACTGGAAGGGAGGAAAACTTGGTTACTGCACTGAGATTTCCCCTCAGGGGTTGCCATGGTCACTCGCCCATGTAGGTAGTGATAAATGAAATAACCAGTGAGGCAAGTAACTTCCCCCCAGTGGAGAAGCGATGTAAATAAAGTGCTCTGGGGGTGGAGCTCAAAACTGTTTTTTCTTTCAGTAGGCCAGATAGTTTAAGCAAAGCCAACCCTTTCCAAATTGAGAGGTCAGAGATGTTGTTATTGGACAGGCCAGAGCTTAATAGAGTGAAATGTATTGTAGAGACACTTGCTGAATTAGATTTGTTCACAGCGGTAGTGACTGGAGCCAGACTATATAAGATATAAGTATCCAAAACCACCTGTGGCCCTACATTCAACGGTAATAGTAAAGTTGTGACAAAGCTAAAGGTTTTCTTTGGTACCTCTCAAAACTCTCCTAAAACAATGTCTATGCTGTCAACCCTAACCCTTCTGTGTACGAACTTTCTTCTTTAATAGGCACCGAAGACATCTGGCCCCCATCACCACCGCTGTAAACAATTCAGGATCAATTTAGGTCATAAAATTAGATGGTTTTCAGTAATTCCATATTGAACCATATTTGTGTGGGAGGGAACAACAGATTTCAGTGCAGAGCAGTTTGTGCTTGGTGCTAAAACCTATGCTAATTCCTAGCTTTGAGCTGTGTGGTGAATGTGGTGCCATGCTCTGATTTGCAGGGACTGTCCGGTGCTTTAATTTGTAATGAGGCTGGGCAGCATCGAAGATTGTAAAGTTAAGACTGACTGCTGACAGGGGCGAGAGAGATAGCAGCACACACTGCAGCAGACAACAGCTCAGTGTGGTGTAACAGATCCTCGTGTGGGGCTTGACGATTAAGCAGCAGGTGCCCGAGCCAGGTTTTAAACCTTCCTCTCCTGTGTGTGTGCAACCCGTCTCTTGTGTGTAGCTCCATTAGGACTACAAACTGCCTGTATTTATTATTAAATAATAATCCAAATCATCACATACTTCCCTAAAACATACTCCCAAACAGACTTGACTATAACATGCATGTATAAGATGCTGCTGTCAACTAAAATAGGCAGAGGTACGGTGGAGATTGGGTGATATTAAGTAACAAACTGTTCTGCAATGTTCAGAACACATAATATTGTCTTGGACCTTTTTTGACACCGTAGTTTGAGATTGAGATATTGTGTTGTATTAAGGTGCACACTTTCACATACCGTCACTGGATTTTAGTCACTTTAGTCAGATTTTTTCCCTACATTCCCATTTAAACCCATTAACTAGGACTGCCCCTCCACACGATGCCACTGGGAGGGTAATGGCTGGCATGTGCTCCAGCCATCTGAAACCACTGCATCTTTTTGAACGACTGCTTTTTGAACGACCTCCTACACCAACCCTGTGCTGTGCTAAGTCCTGGCAAGGTTAAAGTAAATGTGTCCTGTTGTAGAAGGAGTCGGGTGACTAGGGACAGTGACGGAAGACTGTTGTTGTATTCCAAGGCTGCGTTGCGGCAGATCTCCCCCTGAGCCTGGTGGAGATGTGCAGGTCAGCCTGCGGGGCAGAGGCTGATTAGTCAGCAGGCTGGAGCCTAGCCAGGTGCCTCTCGGCCGTCCGCTCCTCCTGAAACACTGAGATGGTGCAGACAGACTGGGACGTCCCAGCCCTTTCTTTTCTTTCAGCAGCTGCCTTTATCTTTAAAGTGTTCTTTATCTCTCTCAGCCAGTTGGTGTTGAAACCAAACCTTTGGCTAAATGTGACTGCAATCATTTCAGGCCAGAGCTGATTGATCTTGCCAATTGTACTCTGGGCATGGCATTATCTACAGTACGTCTATGTTTTTTATGGCAGTCGCTCCAAGTTCGCCTAATGTTGGTTAAACTAAGTAGTGTGTGTGGTATCAGTACTTATATATATATTAGTACCAAATGAAATAAGCAGCGTCGCGGTGATTTTACCACAGTTAAAGGGTGGTGTTAGGCATGTGAGTAGAAATGGTCACACAATGCCTTTGGGGTAACAGTAGACTTTAGTGGCCAAACAACTACATTTTTGAACAATTATTTATGGCTTTCTACCTCCGTCTGCATTTCTATGCATTTTTTGCACACTCTGCTGCTAGAATTCAGTATGTATCACAATACTGTATTCGTTAAAACTAGTACTGTGATCCTGTCAACTGCACTGTATGTTGTCTTGTTCTGTAAATTATTGTACTGTTGCTCCTGTGTTTTTGCACTCTCTCTGCAGTCCTGTCCTACCCATACTTTTATAGTGTACTGTTTTTTTTTCTTTGTGTTGCACCATGGTGCTGGAAAAGTGGTGTTGTTTTATTTCACTGATTTTTAAAGATTTAATACAGAATTTAGCTGAAGTATTCATGTGTTGTTGTATAGCGGTTCACACCGCAGAGCTGGGCTACAGAGGGAAGTTAACATGTTCCATGTTTACATCAGCTGATGACAAAACTATGTGTATATGTATGTATGTATGTGTGTTACCACAGACACAGTAGCCCAGCTTATTCCAGAAGAAGGCTCTCCTATGCATGCCCGAGTACAGCAGTACCGGGAAATACTGGATGGCTTGCCCATGGACGCCTACACGCATGGCTGCATTCTCCACCCTGAGCTCACCACTGACTCCATGATCCCAAAGTACGCCACTGCTGAAATACGTAGTAAGTGATGCCACAATTTAGTGCTTTCTGACAACCACCACTCATAGCAGCCAAGGAAAAACAGGACTATACAGTTATATATACTGTAAAGACTGTGTAGATACATTTTGCCAGTTTTTTTGTATTGCTGTATCTAAAACAGTGCAGAATGATGTTTAAAGATTCACAGTTTCTAAAACTTAATAATTAAAGATTTTTCGGATGAATTAGTTTGGTTCCCCTTCTCACAATGCATTCCAAAGATGTTGTTTTATGGATGACACTTTATGGATCTCACTGCTGGTCTGATAATATCTGTGTTGGCATATTTTTTTCATCCAAAAGCTCAATTCAGGAAGGAATTTGCTAATTTTATTGCTATAACATAAATTTTATTGCTATTAATTTATATACATGCATATAATGACTGTCAATTTTCCGATCATAGGAGAGAGAGCTCCTCTCTCATTCTGTTCATTTTTTTTTCAAATGCATTGTAACTAGGGCTGTAATGATTACTCAACTATCATTGATTACTCATTTATTATTGAATCAAATTGATTTGAATTCTTCGTTGAATCAGCTTAGTGATTAATTCAAAATTTGAATGATAAACACGGAATCCATAAAGTCGTGTTCAGCAGTTTGAACATTGTACACAAGGGGGAGCTATTACAGGACGGTAATGATATATAAGTCAAAAACCATCATAATTTTTTTTTTACAAGTGATATTATGTATATTATTTTCAGTATGAATGACTTGCTTTTAATGTTTGATTGTAATTTGTATCAATTAATTTCCATAGCTTTTATGAATCAGCTAAACCAGTGCACTAGCCTGTTATAACAAGCAAGGAAGGACTCACTCAACCTTCTCTTGTTGAGCATCTTTGGTGAAAAACAGATCCAAACAAATTAACTTACAGCACACAACACAGAACAGTCTCAGGGCTACTGTTTTACAGTTCAATAAAGTAACAAGTACTAATGATTTTCAGTCATTGGGTTTAAAAAGCATTGGGAAAAAGTTCCGGTGCCGCACTTGACAATATTCACCTGTCCCTTGTTAGACGACGAGCCTTCCTCGGTGTCATTTTAGATTGATGCATATTGATTGATCAAGCAAAGAATTTTTTTAAGTGAAATTCTAAAACTGGGTTCTTAAACAGGACATCTTTGACTTTTTACACCTCCAACCAATGTTTTAAAACTAGAGAGACCTTTCAAAACATTCCAGTCTTCTTAGCTGAGAGTGAACTGGGTTTATGAACTTAATGGTTAGACAGTGCTGTAGCAGCAGGCAGGAAAGGAATAAAATAAGAATAAAAACCTCTTATGCTTCCCCTCTGACGAGTCTCAGAAGAGCAGTGAGGTAAGCAAAGCTGCCTGAAGTGTTGACCTTGCATTGGCACGAAAACTGCAGAAGAATGCCGCGATGGTGGCGGCTTTATGTCGAGGTCTCTGATATTGAATCTCCCATATTCATACTGAGCCGCATTGCTCAGGCATTATGCAATGAACCCGGGCAGTAAATCAAGGTCAAAGACACGATCCAGCCTGAAGTCTTGGAGTGGAATTAATTAGGTCGGGAAAGCCCTGCCTAACTCCAAATAAATCTCCTTAATGGCAAGTCCCTTTCCTGGATGATGTTTATCAGAGGCATTGATTCGATTTTTCGTCTGCAAAAATCTTATTAAAGGTCTTAATTAGTTGTCAAGTGTATTTAAAACCTAGAGAAAAATATCACACATTCTCACTTTGGCTTTTGTACCCTGCTCGAAACTAGGGAACAGCTTATACCTGTTATTAATCCAGAGGGGAAAATCAGCACTTAACTTTGGTTCCAAAACTCACAATTAAGTCGCCCATCACAAATTGGGGGACATTTTGTCTTCTTTTTAATTTGAAAAGCTAGTTGTTAATAGGTGGTATGTTGTGTTGAATTTGGTAATAAGCATTGGTTAGACTTATCATCTTGTAAAATTTAGATTGATCCTAGACCCTAGGTCTCTGAAACCTAGCTAAGGAGCGCTGAAATGGAAGGTATGATGTTTTTGACAGTTTCTTTGTTTCATTTTTGACTCTCCAAGGACACTTGGCCAATGCGGCATCTGAACTGATGAAGCTAGACCACGAGGAACCACAGCTGACAGAGCCATACCTTTCCAAGCAGAAAAAGCTCATGGTGAGATGAGGGACAGTGACTAATTTATATTCTAGATCACTGACTAATATTTCTTAATGAACTATATTATACCTTCATAATGGAAATGATCTGACATTACTGATAAATGCATTTTTTCTGATACTACATGCTTCTGACCTCAAGGAGATGATTTCAAAAGCTTGAATGCATTTCTGAGAGAATAAGTAAAGTGTGATTGCATGGTTGCGATGGTAACTGTAGTTATTACTAGGTGGTTGCTATGGTTTTGCTAGGTGGTTACTAATGGTTGCTATGGAGCTGCTAGGTGGTTATTGATGGTGCAACACTCTGGCACCTCCAACTTTTACTTTTTAACCTTGTGTGAGGGAACTTATAGTGGCAAGCATATGGTTCCATTCACCATTACTGTGAACAGTTCTGACTCACTAAGTGTCACCAGAGCGGAGCGTTTCACACAAAATCTGCTCTGAAACTCTCAGTTTACACCATAAATACTTCATTTACAGCCTCTCCCCATGACCACAAAATCTTTACAATGTCAACTGATCAAAAGGCTGTATGCACATGCACATACAAAACACTGGTTTTTAATCACTTTTAGCACAGAAACCAGGCCAAAATTCCAGCCGGGCTCAGACAAGAACAGTTAAAATAATTTAAATAATTGAATTTGCTCAAGGGTGGCATGTTTTATTTTTCCCATGTCTTTGTGGGTTTGCACCAGGATCTCAAATGCATTGAAAATGCCAATTTTTCTCTAGGTGTGACTAGGTGTGTGTGTGTGTGTGTTTATCTATACGTCTATCCATTGATGTCAGACTGGCGACCTGTCCCGGGTATTTCAGTGCCTTTCACCCTAAACAGGGACTGTCTCCAGTACCCCCTCCGACCCTGATAATGACTGTATAGACATCTTGTCAAAGACTAGACCTAGACCCAGGCAGAAATTTGCCAAAAAATTGCGATAGAAAGAAGTGTAATTAGATTCTGACAGACTGTATTTTCATCCACATTTTCAGAAGGAAACCATTTTTCTAGCTATTTTATCTGGGACAGAATGAGACGTGTGTGTGGGTGTGTGCTTGGAAGTCTGTGATATGGAGAATACTTTCAAATCATTTCTTCTGCCAGGCAAAGATCTTGGACCATGACAATGTGAACTACCTGAAGAAGATCCTTGGTGAATTGGCAATGGTGCTAGACCAAGTTGAAGCAGAACTTGAGAAGAGAAAACTTGAATATCAAGGTGAGTTTCATCTTTTACCTAAAGCCCTGAACTTTACCGTTTGAGAACATATTGAATCGTATGTGTTCTGTTGTTGCAGCAAATACTGAGCAAATACTGATTAAAGTCTGTAAGATAAAGGGCTATGAAACAATTAACTGTGTTCAATTAATTCATAAACTGTTAGTCTGGGAAATCAACAACAAAATGTACTTTTACTAATCTTTTAGAAAAGATGTGACATGTAACATTTTGGTGTTTTTTAGCAGTGACCAGTCACCCTGGCCCACATTTTCATGTTTTCCCTGCTCTCAACACACTAAATCAAACTAAGAAGCTTATTACCAATCCTTTCTCGGATTGAAGCGGGTGTATTAGAGCAGAGAAAATACTATAATATCGCAGACAAGGGGGCTCCAGGACTGTGATTCAGAACCGCAGCTATATAGAAACATATTTAAACAAGTCTTTTCATCAGAGAGAGGAACCATTTAACCATCTAACGACCCATTTATGCATTCAGGTGGTTCTTAGAGCCAAGATCCTTTATATATCCATTGCCTTTACCCTTGAAGATCTCCTTTTTAATGGTGTACAGCTCAGTTCACCAATCTGGATACTGCCAATTATTTTAAACCTGGGATGTTGAACTGCACTAGAACATTAAAAGAACATTTCTCTGCAAAATTGTTTTATCATCATCGGAATCGTTGATCCCATGATTTAAGAATCGTGATTTAAATTTTCTGAAAGGTGGTATAATTTTTGCTGTGCACTGACAAATGTTTTCCCATACCCGAGCCGACACAGCCCTCACGGCAGGGCTAAAAGTGGGCCGCGGCCGAGCTGACTGGATCACTGTTTTCTGATTGGTGGAAATATCATCAATACATGGAAACGGGCCATTATTTTGTTTACTGCCCAATATAACAATGGAGATATCTGGGAAGTTGATTGAAGTACAAGCACTGAATTGGGAGTTTTCTATGACACTAGCAAATTTAACTTCAATTCTGTGAGAACCGCGAAGGTGAACCAGGACACCGCTAACAACTTAGCTGGGTTACGTATTGATTGCAAGGGTAAAGAACACTGAGAAAAAAAACTAAATATAAATAATGAATAGATAAATAAGTAATAAAAATAACAATAACAAAAGCAGTCTTACAGCAGTTTTACAGACTCGGTTTTGGAAAAAATGACCGTTCATAAACTGTGGGGAGAGAATTGCACTGACAGTGCGACAGAAACATTGTTATCTGTCTCACACTGGAACAATAAAGTGTGCTGCAAGTTCCAAGCCATCGCAGTATGGTTGAGGTACAGCGTGGTTCCTGTATGCCTATGAAAAAGTGCCAATAGTTTTGGAGTCTCCACAAACTTCTACAACATGACACTTCTTTTGTTGCCCCCTGACAGGTCAAAAGTGTGAACTGTGGCTCTGTGGACCTGACTTTACGCTAGCTGATATATGTCTTGGCGCCACGTTGCACAGGCTCAAGTTCTTGGGACTCTCAAAGAAATACTGGGAGGACGGAAGCCGACCCAACCTCCAATCATTTTTCGAGCGAGTGCAGAAGCGCTACGCTTTCCGCAAGGTGTTGGGAGACATCCACACGACCTTACTATCAGCAGTTCTACCCAATGCATTCCGAATGGTAAAAAAGAAGCCGCCATCCTTCTTCGGGGCCTCCTTCTTAATGGGGTCCCTAGGGGGGATGGGCTATTTTGCCTATTGGTTTTTAAAAAAGAAATACATGTAGTGAATGCCCTCCTGTTGTGTTCTGTGTCTGTGTATTTGTGTGATGTTGCAACTTTTCTGCACCAGATGTTTTACGACAGCGGGGAAAAACAATCTGTGCAGAGAAAACACTATTATCTGGGTGAACAAAGAAAATAAGAACATTCCATGACAAGGAATTCTTCTTAACAGCACATTTTCTGGTAATCAATGCCTTCATTTCTTTTTTTTCCCTGTAATTTTGGTTCCCCCCAAGGTTCACCAAGGAGGTCATTTCTTTCATTTGTAGCTTGCCTACAGCCTGGTTATAGTCAGCTAATGGAAAAGTCACCACCCAAATTAAAAGCACTAAAGATTCCTCCCATGCGGGCCGTTTTACCTACTTGTTATAGCAGCACTGAACACTATAGGACCTGCATCTTATATTTTAGGCATTCACCTTTTGCACTTTAATCTACTGTTGTTTTGGGGCTTCCCATCAAAACCTTGATGATTAAAGAGACACTACATTATATTTGCTGCAGCCAGATACTGCCAAACTTAATATGGAATTCACATTCATTCACTCTCACTCAGTGTAGGTCACAGTGCACTGGCACCTAGGGTTCATTTAGTAGAATGCAACTCATCAGCACTGGTGTCTGGATGTTTGGAGACTGATGGCAAAGATCATTAAGGTCACATTAAGAAATACCAATACTGATGTCATAATAGATGATGGCTTGATGGATGTGCAGATGAATGGGACATACACTATATGGACAAAAGTACTGGGACACACCTGTTTTTCAGAGTTTGGGCTAGACCCCTTCCAGTGAAGGACAATGTTAATACTTAAGCATACCGAGACACTTTGGACAACGCCATGCTTCCAACTTCGTAGACACAGTTTGGGGAAGAACCTTTTCTATTCCAGCATGACTGTGTCTCAGTGCATAAAAACATGGTGGGATGAGTTCGGTGCGGAAGAATCTGACTGGCCCACTCAGAGCCCTGAACTCAACTCCATCCAACAGCTTTGGGATGAACTGTAACGAAGATTGTGAGCCAGGACTTCTTGTCCAACATCAGTACCTGACCTGATAAATGCTCTACAGAATGAATGGGCACAACATCCCTCGGAAACTCCAAAATCTTGTGGAAAGCCTTCCAAGAAGAGTGGAAACTATTATAGATGCAAGGAAGGACCGTATTAAAAGTCTATGTATTTGAATGCAATGTAATTCAAGTTGGTGTAATGGTCAGGCGTCCCAAAACTTTTGTCCATATAGAAGAGTCCTGATATACATCAGGAGTGTTCAAATCCAGTTCTGTAGGACCACAGTTTTGCTGTTGTTTTAACACATCAGATACCACAAGCTCTTCATGAATTGAATCAGGTATGTAGAGTAGGGAAAACACAGACCTGTGGCACTTCATAACTGAATTTTGCAATACAGGGTTATCCAATGGTATTTAAAGGAACCTTTCAGGATTCCACCGGACATAAAACAATGAGAATTTTACTTAAAGAACACCTGCCACTCTTCTTAATTCCAATCAAAATGAACAAAGAATGCAGTTCCAGGGATGTTTGATTGTGGCTTTGGTTGTCGTCATTTAGTTTATGTTTACGTTTGATTGGAAATATTTATTTATTTTTTTCTTACATGATTGATGAAAGTGGCTAGTAATGCTGATAAAATACAAATGTACTAACACTTTTTTCCTCACTACAGAAACACACTACAGACTAATGACTCCGTATAGAGATACTGATCAACGAATTGGAATACGGCTTGAATGATGTTTTATTAGCACTTCAAGCAAACCAAATACAATTATATCATTTTGACCAACGGTTTAGATCAAAAGTTCAATTTTATCATTCGTTAAATGAAATTGTCCTCCTCCTGACATCTAAATAAGCCAATAGAAAATGGACTTAAAATGAAAACTTAATTAAAACCGAATAGTCGTGAAATCTGTTTGTCAGGCAACTGGAGGATCGTACCAACACCACTGTAAAATACACTATGAGGAATGCAACATATACCGCTGCATAAGCCATAAATATTTGTGGAAATGTACCCCCACCTCACATCTGTAATGACAGCTTGAGGCATTTTATGAAAACCTCTTAAGCTTGAGGCATTTTCATGCAAAGCCTCTACCAACAGTACAGGTGGCCAAACAGAAATCTACAGAATCTACAGCAGTAAACAATTACTGAACATTACTGTGGTCATTATAGTTCACAACAGATGTTTTATTTTTATTTTTTATTTTTATAAAATATGCATTTATTTACGGTGCTTTTTACGATGTTTGTTCATAAGCCTTAATTGGTTCAGTTGCCATCAATTACAAATAAATGAAAATGCTCAACCAAAAGCTGGTATTTGTCATCGGTTTTTAAACAGATAAAAAAAAAGTTCAAAATTAAATTCACAATAAAACCAACCTGCTTTTCCAAGGGACAGAGCTACACTGAACAAGTAACAGAATTTCACATCCATACAATGGAAAACCAGATTTACTTGGCTTTCTTGAGAAAAACCTGATGTTCCAAAACATACCACTCTACACAGTCCATACATGGAAAGTATGTTGCAGTTCAATTCAGTGCTTTTCTGATGTCACAACAATCAACTTTAATTTTAGTTCATATTACAATAACAGGGGCGAGGGATGGAGTTAACCTATGTCAACTTCATCAACAGAATTGCCCAAAATTGTTGCGCTGCTTTTTTTTTTAAAGCAATAGTAACAAACTACCTTAAAATGCTTGATACCACTTCATTTGTTTTGCTGATATTTAGATTGCTCTCTGTGTGTTATACATATCTGCAGACACGATCATTACTCTGTTAGCATGCTATAGACTACATGGCTCATAACAAAGTCATTACATCCTGGTTTCAAAAAAGATTTTGCATTGCAAAGTCTGTATGGCTATTCAAACAGCTCATTGAGGTTAACCTGCTGAAGTCTTGTCTGAAAAAGGAAAATAATTATGTTTAGACAAGATATGTGTTTTAGTCAGCTGAACTTAATTGGAAAGCACATGACCTTACACCCAGTGGAAATGTTGTGATGTAGTTTAATCAGAAGAAGCTGCAGAAATTGAATATACTCTGAAGACCTTCAAATCCCACTGAGGTCTATGAGCCAGGACAGTGATAAACAGGAAACATTTAAGGAAGTCAATAATAGCCAAAATATCTATAAAAACTAAATTAAATTCAGCATTTACCTTTTATTGTTTCCCCACTGAGAAAGAGCATAACTATGAACAATAAATATTCCATCGTCATGTTGTTGATTCACTATGTAAGAAAGGCAATGATACAATTCAATAATACAATTATAAACTTCAGGACCATCCCTGAAGTGACCAAACAGGGAAATAAGTAATATCAGCTTTGGCAAGTGCTACCTGTTCCAGCACTTTGTAAATATTGTTTAGACTTCAAGTACTTGTGTCGCACAACGTAGTTCATTTTATAGCTGTAAGCACAGCCTTGATTCTACTTAAATCTCCCCCTCTCCTTTGGTTCCTTCTAGTCGTAGTTCTGTGTCATTCCTCCCCAGGGTGAAGAGGCTCACCACTGCTAGCAATGCTGCCAGCATCATCGCAGCACACCCTGCGAACATGTGCCTTGTACCGCTGCCTGCCTCCCCTCCTCCAGTACCTGAAACTTCCCTGTGGAGGGCCAGCAGCCCCAGACAGGCCAGCAGGTGGAGCGGCAGACGAAACCAGGCCAGTACGCCGGCCCTGCGCTCCATGGGGATCACACGGCCCTGGAGGAAGCTCACAGCGGGAAAATAGAGTCCGCAGGCCAATTCCAGTAGCAAGAAAGCCAAGAAGGACTCTCTAGGCCTGGGCTGCCCTGGTGCTGTAGAGAAGGTCAGCATGAAGAGACAGAAGAAAGCCAGCAGCACAGCCAGGCACAGCAGGTGGCCAGGCTGCAGTCGGTAACGTGCTGATGTAGCAAGGCGGAAGAGCGTGGAGCCTGCCATGCTAGCTGCCATGAGGCAAGAGAACACGATGCCCAGCGGAGGCCCGTGAGGGTCTAGCACTGGTGTCCAGAGGAAAACAAATATATACAGGACGCTTTCGAAGAGCGCCTGCACCCCACCCAGGAGCATGACGCGGCGGTCCGACAGCAGAGACCGCAAGCCTTCCAAGCAGCTGCGCCGAAAACGAGCTTGAGCTGATACATGTATCTGAGGGGCATTTGGTGGTCCCAGCAGGGGGGCATTTTTATCTCCCCCTCTGCTTTCAAGCTTCTCTTCTGCACTCCATTCGGACAACACCAACCAGCCACAAGCAGCCAAACTGGGAATGGCCAGCAGGAAAGGTGCTACAGGTCCCAGTTCCAACCACTCTGTGAACATATTGGCCACAAGCCCAGCGGCCACCGCCAGCCCATGATTCCAGTCTGCAGCTTTGCTGAATGTCACAGGGATCCACTCTTTGGGAAAATCATGCACATCAATGTGACAGTGCACATACCAGGCCTCGAAGGTGGTGGTCAGCAGGGAAGTGGAGAGTCCGCCAAGCACACGGCCTATAATGAGCACAAAATAGTCTCGTGACAGCTTGGTAAGGCAGCACACAGAATAGGCCAAGCAAAAAAGCAAGCAGGTCTGTCTCCGACCAAGAACCTGAGGCAGCCAGCCCGCCACGGGTGCAAACAGCACACAAGAGGCCAGCCCACATACGTACAGAATGGCAATTTGTGACTCCAGGAAACTGTAATGCCGGTAGAGCTTGTAAAGGTACGGCCCCTGCAGCCAGTCAGCCCATAAAGCCAGAAGGTAGGTTTTCAAAAAGAGTGCCTGGAAGCGGCGGAAAGCTGGGTTGGCGACTGTCCCTGAAGTGGTTTGCGGGGAGGAGAGGCGGCGTGCTGCGAGTTCCAGACCCACGCACAGCACCACTAGAGCCACAAATGCAAGATATGCAGTCACAAACATGGCAGACAGGAATCAATCTTCAGACACCTCTGGACAACTCCTGGGCCACCCCACCTGCTGATCTTCTTCTTCACAGTGTTACTCCATTGTGATTCATGTCTGGAAGGGTCTAGAAAGGAACCAGAACATAGCAGTGTAAGAACTAGAATCCAATGCTGACTCATACATTTCTTGACCTAATAGTTTAACTAGGACCTTTTGGCACGTGCACAAAATATTTAATACTTTTGGCCCCTGCACAAAACACTTTCCAAATTAAATGACTGTTGTTTTAAAAATGTAATTTACTAGTTTGTTCACTATTGTTACACTATTGTTTACAGGTGCCTGTGGGATGCTAC
The DNA here is from genome assembly GCA_037974605.1 of Nannopetersius ansorgii. Lineage (NCBI taxonomy): Eukaryota > Metazoa > Chordata > Actinopteri > Characiformes > Alestidae > Nannopetersius > Nannopetersius ansorgii. Next base: position 4,157,708 of record JBBPDE010000134.1, read on the forward strand.
TTCACCCACAGGCACCTATCATTCACTTAAATGTTTTCCTTTAACTTAGTATCTCACATGTCAACTTTCTGATACATAAAATATTATTCAAAACAGCTGGCACACCAGTAATTAATGACTACGGCTTAGATCTGAAGATGTTTTGTTAAGATACAAGAAAAGCATTGCTAACTTAGTAGCATTCACCTCTCAAAGTTGACAAACCAGCCGTTAGCCAGCCAGCTAGCTGCAGAGGTTCACAACGGTTCCGTCAGTCCGGAGAAGTGAAAAATTGCACGTTGTAGACTCTCTATATCACTGTCCCCCGTTTCTGATCAGACCTGTTGTGCTTGTTTACAACAAAAAGCTTTTACAACAAAAAGAAATCACCAGAAAATTACATCTTTACTACCAACACATCCGTGAACACATCCGCTTTGCGTACAGTAGTGACGTCGCGGCACGACGTGTGACGTTTCAGACACTAGTTGGACAAAAGTATTGGGACACGCCTGTTTTAGGTTTTGGGCTAGGCCCCTTACTTCTTCATTCTTGATCCGACCAAGACATTTTATTCAAACGAGAATGTATGTACATGCACACACTACACTGTCTTGTACTGCAGCCATTTTATAAATACTTACAAATATTAATACTGTTTACTACGCACCCTACTATTTTTTTACTATAAGAATACCATTATTATTTTATGTCAACTACTTTACTTTATTCCATTTGAGTTTTTTTTTTCAAGGGGCTCTAAGTTTAAGGATTTCATTACTGGTAATGATGTTCCTTTTTGTTTGCCTATATGAGATTTTGTTTAATAAATGAAATAAGTAATCACTGGCTGCTTCTAGGCAGGTGAACTTAATTTACTCCTCCAGTGGAATTTACCTAAACAGCCCAGTTTGATGCGAATATGTTCTGAGAAGAGATCAGTGATCCCAAATGTCCCTTATGAAAATTAACCATGGTTTACTATGATTAAATAACCATGTTTTTTGGGGTAACTATGAAGTGGTATATGCATATGTAAACTATGGTAGAACCACAACTACCATGAAGTGCTATGGATAAACCATAGTAAAACTATGGGTAGTACCAAAGTACCATGGGGTACCATAGTAAAACTATGGTTACTGCATAAAAACCATAGGAAACCATAGCGAATTTTCGTAAAGGGTATTCTTTAGACAAACAGTGAAACCTAAGCAGTTCAAACCAGTGGTTCAAGTAGTAAAAGAAAAACGTTGTCAGTAGTATGTAGCATGACTTTAGGTGTTTTGTTTAAAGAGAAATTGGGTTAGAATTACTTGTGAGAACTGAATTTGAGAGGGAGGGAGGATAAAGCATTACACAGGCTGATCTGCAACTCAGGATACGATCACTTGGTGGCAGCACAACACAGTTTGTCAGTTTCACAGTCTGTCTCTGGTTATATTACATTACACCAAGCAACCACTTCATTAGGTCCACCTGCATTACATTTTTTTTTACTTTGTCATTTTATCAGATCCACTGACCATGCACCCTATCATTTGTTTGTGTCTGTTTGACCCATACACAGTTATAAATACACAACCTTCTGTAACCCAATCACTTCTGAGTGCAATAATCAGAAAATAGAATAAAGAGCAGAGTAACAGAATAATTTGACAAATTTACACAAATGTAGACAATATAAATATAGCAATATACACAATGAATGCAACCGTATATACTATGGACTAGAAGTATCTAATTATAGAGAATAATAACTAGAATATGTGCAAACAGCCATTGTGAGACAAATGGTGAATAGTAGTGTAATTTATAGTGAAAATGATGCAGAAGACATGACAGGAGGTGTGCTGCTGAGTGAATGTGAAGCATGTCTTGGTCGTGGAGCCTTATAACCTGATGATAAATGCTCTTCTAAAATCTCTCAGTCCTTGCCATTAGGCTGAGCAACGATTTGCAGCTCAGCAAACAGAACTTGCTGGGATTAGACGAGTCTTTAATGAGCTGCTCTAGTAGTACAGCTTCTGGTGTTCTGCACTGTGGACGAACTGTTGCTTCCCACATTGTCTAACGGGGACTTTGCACATTCTGCTGCTCTGCTTCACATATGCTGCCTTAAATCTGTCGGACCGCGTAACGGAGCTGTCGAGCACAAAAAGAGGTGAAATCTGCTTCTACATAAACGAAAGTTGGTGTACTGATGTGACAGTGTTACAGAAATTCTGCAGCCCAAACCTAGAAACCGTTTTATTCACCGCGGGAGTTTTCTGCCTTCATCCTGGTCGGAGTTTACATGCCTCCCGAGGCCAAGGCGACCAACGCACTGTGCGCTGGCTGACCAGATTGCGACCCTGGAAATGAAATGTCCTGATTCCTTTCTTATTGTCCTCGGGGATTTAAACAGTACGAATCTAAACCACGAACTTCCTAAATACAGACCATATATTAATTGCCCCACCAGGGACATCATCACAGTGGACCACTGTTACACCACTTCAAAAGATGCCCATCGCTCTGTTCCCTGGACAGCTTTGGGACATTCTGATCACTGCCTGGTCCATCTTTTTCCAGTTAACAGGCAACAACTTAAACGTGCCAAGCCTGTGGTCAAAACTGTGAAGAAGTGGACCAATGCAGCAAAGCATGACCTACAAGCTGCATCTGATGATCTGGATGCGCTGACGGACACAGTGACATCATACATCAGTTTTTGTGAAGATGTGTGTGTGCCAACCAAGACCTTCTGAACATACAACAACAACAAACCATGGTTCACTTCTAAGCTGCAACATCTACATTAATGGCGTTTATTAGACACCTTCATCCAAAGCGACTTCCATTCTCTAACTACAGGGGGCAGTCTCCCTGGAGCAACTTGGGGTTAAGGGTCTTGCTCAGG
>JBBPDE010000134.1:4187674-4203762 GCA_037974605.1 Nannopetersius ansorgii
GCAGAGGAAGAATTTCGTGCTGTTCACACTGTGTGCAGTGGTGTGTTCACGTATGACCGAATGATCACTTTCACTTTTTCACTAGTATTCAGTATGCCACCATTATCCCAGGACTGCTAGTGACACCACTGAGGTACCCTTGAGCGAGGTACCGTCACCACACACTGCTCCTTGGGCGACCCCCATTGGTGGCAGCCCCCTGCTTCACTTGCTGGACGGGTTAAATTCAGAGAAAGAATTTCACACTGTTCACACTGTGTGCTATGGTGTGTTCATGCATGACTATAAGGGGCCACTTTACTTTACTAGTATGGTTGCTGCTGCTGTCGGCTGCACAGTATCTTGTCTTGTACTGTAAATTGTTGTTCTGCTGCTCCTTCTTACTGCCAGCTTTTGTATATTCTTGTGTTTCCTTTTTTGTTTGTTGTGTTGGATTCTGGTCCTGGAGGAAAGTTGTCCCATTTTACTCTGTACTGTTTCTATGGTTAGAATGACAGCGAACAAAATCATAACCAACTGAATAGTAAGTCCCCTCAGAGGAAGTATGTATTGGTAACGGGGCTACACATACATTGTATGTCAATGTAATGACAACAGCAACAATTATTATTGTTATTATTTTTTAATTTTTTAATTATTTTTAGAATTATCATTATCACTGTTGTGTTTTGTTGTCATTAGCAGCAGCAGCAGTGGTAGTAGTAGTAGTAGCAGCAGCAGCAGCAGCAGCAGTAGTAGCAGCAGCAGTAGTAGCACTAGTAGCAGCAGCAGTAGTAGTAGTAGTAGTAGATTTAAAATGATTTAATAACACATTAAAAAATCAGCCACGCCACATGAAAAGAAAATGTGAATCTGAATCCTACAGGTGTTTTCTTTTCAAATAAAAAGCTACTTTGTGAAATCTGCTCCCAGATATATATCCTGCTGATTGCGTTAAAAGTATTGGTTCCATAAATAATAAAAGTGGCAGCATGGATCAAGGTTATGGTCAAGTGACATGTGTTTCTGTTTATTAGCCACTCTCTCCTCATTGACAAGGTCTTAGCTGCCAACCCTTGTGAGTCATCCTCACAAGCTCCCTCTGAGTTTGACCTGCGGGTGAAAACGCTGGAACGAGGACCTGAACATCAAGGACACATAGGAGACCAGAGGTGAAATGCAAGATGGATGGAGGTATTCCTTGAATTCAAGTAATACACAACATGGTAACACGGGCTATAAATAAGTGCAGTCAGATTTGAAGATGGAACTCATTCACAGAACAAAAGATCAATGTGTGTTCGCCAGCGATTCTCCTCCGTGGACCCAATCGGTGACAGGCAGAAGGAGATGGAGACCAGTGAATACGGTGCCAAAGTACACTCATGGATGCTTCCCAGCACTCTCCCCAAAGCTTCATTAGGCTGCATTCTCCAACTCGCCTCAAGTTCCCTCCAATCCCGCTTTCCCAGAGCTTTTCCATCGCCCACTATGAAGACCTACATATGTGTCTGCAGAGGAGTTTCCAGTAGCATTAATGTCATTCTTCTAACATGAATGTATTTCTGATCACTGCTTCAAAAGCTCATTGAAGACCCATTTTCATTTTCCTTTGGAAAGAACTTCAGCTAGTACGAACTTAGGGATAAAGGGGATAAAGGGATAAAATTGTACTATTAAAACCTATTGAAATACACTTAACAGCTTATTTACATTAAAAATCCATTTTAATTGCTGTATATGTGCAACGCACTTTAGGTAGATGGTGTGGAGTTATTGCACTTGAGGAAAAACTCAGTTGTTTTGGCCAGAACAAGCCTCTTAAAATAGGGAGAAAAAACTAAATGCGGTGATTATGGGTGTGATTTTCATTCAGAAGGCAGTAAAGACAGTTAAATTTCACAGCTTCCCTAGGGATAAGAAAAGGAAAAGAGTGCGCAAAAACACTTTCAGACAAACAGAGCCTAAGCGTGACAGTCCAAATAGCTGAATAATGTCTCGTTTCCTTAATTTCAACTGATCTGGTAGTCAAGTGGATCCACATGGTAGTTAGCTGTGCTAATATACTTCACAAGGCCAAAAGTTGAGATCAGAGGAAATCAAGGAAAGTGGACAGGACAGAAAAGTTCAAACTGAACATAAATATCTACTGTTTCTCTGTTAGAAGAGTTAAGTTGCTCCTCTTACTCTACTACTACTTGCGGGGTTACAAGCTCTCACGCATCTGATGTGAGACTCACGATTTCAGTCTTAATCTCATGCTCTCACAATTGCATCCTAAATCCCCTGCCTCTGGTCGAATCTCTCTTTGTGCTGACCTCAGAAGTTGGCAAGCCGGTACTTGGCTCAGGGTCTTTGTTCGTTTCACTAAATCTATTTGCTGATAGGCAATGTGGCTGACATCTGTTTTTGTCCCGGGTAATATCTAGCTCCGACTCACGAAAAGACTGAACCAGTACTCACGAAAAGTGGATTCCAGTGCAACCATTAAATGGCAATCCACGAATAGCAAGATTTTTTCCATTTTCTTAACAAAATAGTTTTGATTTTTTCGAACATAACAGTTTACAGTGTTTACACCATCAGAATGTCCTACCACTTTCTTTCTGTATTGGTTTCCTTTTATATGAACTGTTAGGTGAAATAATGGGATGTATACAATGTTCCTCATAGCCCAAGTAGTGAGGGCATGACTGGTGTCTAATTTTGGCTTCTTTCTATTACAGTGGAGCTACAAAGTTACTTTAGTTCACAGCTTATGGAAGTTTCATTCCCACCATATTGTAATCACTAAAATGACCAAAACATACGTGACTAAAATCAGCAGAACCATTCATGAGGTTTTTATACCAACCCACTATATCTTGGACAATGGGCAAACCATGTAAATTAGGTATCTTTAATACTGCTTTAGGAATAACATTTCATTAATTAATTTATCCTGAATTACTCCCATGACTCATGGTTGTAACCTAACAACCCATCATAAGGACGTCAGGAACAATAAATCGGTGTTCCGCATTATAGAATTTCAAATGAACGAGGCATTTCAGCTTTTCTCTCAACAGAGAAAACTCAGAGGCATGCAAACAGGCCACAATCCCTTCACTGTTTTGCTCCCTGCGGTCCATGTACATTAATTTGTTTTTGCGCTAACATGTGTTAGCAGCTAATTGCTGTAATTATGTGATGGAGTTTCCCCCCGTGTCACATAATGGGGAAATGGTAGAGCACTTCTGCTGGTGTGGAGTGCTGCCATCTATAACTCTTGAGAATAGCGCCACATCCATCACCGGCCTTCTAGATGACTGCCCCCCCTAGTGAGCCAATCTGGAACTCCTCAAGTCTTGTTTACATTCAGGCGAAGGGCTGTTTGGTTTTATTTTTGCTCACATTTGCAAGAACCCGGCTTGAGAGAGGCAAAGCACACACTAACTGAATTTTAAGTCAGCAACACTATTTAAACAACAGCGTGTGGAGATGGGCGCTAAACCACGCCACCTCCAAATAAGCACAGAATAGCAGAGAACCTGGCAGTGTCTCAAGTAAAATCCTCTTGGTGAGAATGTTTGGCAGGTGTTCTCAGTTATCTGTCTCCTAGAGGGTATTTCTCAAAAGCAATCTGAGCAGGAACTAAAGGCCAGAGTTTGGTACTTCTCAGCTGCCTAAAGAAAACAGGGCGGGTCTCCAGGAATAAGAGAACCGTTTTTATTTTCAAGGAGCCACTTTATTAACAATCTCAAACCACAAAGGATGTGTGAAACCGTCCAAAACCATACCAGAATATTACAGTGCAATTAAGCAGCAAATAATCAGGTCGGAAAGTTTGTGCTGGATTAGTTACAGCACAATAGATGAACTTTGTATATTTGTGCAAGAAAAAAAAATAACACAACTGGCTTAAATACAATGATGTCAAAATTAAACTAGATTGGTACAGTATTGAAAATGTCACTTGCATATTACATTCTCTGAGAATAGCTGGAATATTCTCACTTAAAGAGCCCATATAACGGAAAACTGAATTTGATTGGATGTAAACACTATAAAGGTTTCAAACATTCTCTTTGCTCTCCAGTCTATACCAAGAAACGACGCAACAAAAAACAGCCCGTTTTGAAGTCAAAGTTACGGAGAAGGCACACTACAGGACAGCCAAGAAGAAACAGCTCATCCGCATACACCAGGCTTAAAGGCGCAGTAACTATAATAGCAGATAGACTGGAAAATGGTCATATACAAACCGAATTAACCATTTTTATACATAACAATATAAAATGTTGAGTGGAGGAAATACAAGATGAGTGTATAGGCCCTGTAACTAAAAAATATTAATATATTAATATTTGTTAATATTAAATATTAACAGTATTAACAGATAGACACATAACCGTTGAGACCGATCACTTGGAAAGCACACAGGTGACTTGCAATGGAAACCAAATCAGGCCAAATATTACAATCCAAATCAACTCCTCAGCCTTCTTTACCTGCACATGTAAAATGATAAAAATATTTCTTGATTCTCTCCCCAATTTTCAGATTTAAAAGGTTTAAAGTTCTTTGGAAGAGGCCAATAGTGGAGTGGTGAAGTTTTCAGGAAGTCAGTTCATCTGTGGAGGAATCAAAAAGGTCTTTATGAAAACAAACCAGGTGAGATAAGTCTAAAAAGCAAAGGGAGCAGCAGACTTTCAAACATAAGACATAAAGGTTACAAAAAGCAAAAAAATAAATAAATAAAAATTTAAAAAATCACACCTGCAGGAACTATAAAAAACATTTCCTTCTCCCTTTTTAACGAAAACAAACCATCTCTTCTGCTTTTAAAGCAACAAACAAATTCATGATAAAAATGTTTGCGATGCAACAAGTAATAGAATGAGGAGAATGTATGAAGAAATTCAGTACCATGTAAACCTGGAGTGGTGTTGGATTACAGCTCCGTGGTGAGAGGTCCACCACTCTGGATGTTCCTCATGACGGACTGCACAACCTCCGAAGTGGTGCCCTGCCCTCCAATGTCTGCTGTATGCAACTGCAACACCGGGACAAACAATTCAAGTTTAGGAATTTACACCACTTTTTATTCATTTCCAGAGGTCCCACTCTTTTCTACAGAACATTTTCAGAGCGGATCTAGCCGATGTAACGGAGAGGGATCACATCATGGTCTTATCTGTGAAAGTTAGCAAAAAGAGGTACAGTTTATGGCTACAATTTATTTATAAAATCAATTCTGATATGCCTAGTTATTATCGTAAAGAGATTTTCAAGCCTTTCACCCCATCGTGCATGCCCCATTCTGACATTTTAGCAAAATCAAAAACTCAAAAAGAATTCATGATCCAATACCAGATGTTATTCATAAAAGACATAAAATTCAAATAACTGGACTTTAGCTTGGGAAAAATAAAGAATAGATTTTCTACATTTGGTAAATGTTCAGAGCGTCTTAGAGTGTAGATTAATGTAAAGCTTGTCCATCCAGCTGAATTGGTATTTTAATTTTATTGCATTCCATCACTGTATTTTACGTTGCATTTCTTGGAAAGTACTTCTATGTTCTATGTTTACGTAAAGTGTTACATATATAAAATTAATCATTTCTTGTTAAATTACCTTTTTCTTATGAATTATAATAATCATCCTTGGCAGAACACAAATAGCATACAGTTGTTTAGCCTCCTGACAAATGTAGACCGAACTTTACATACCAAAATGATTTTTCAAAGCTAAATATTTTTTGGCAAGGATATTTAACTGCTTCTATTTAATCTTTGTTTAACCTACATTTTGTTGGGCTCCCTCTGATTGGTTTAAAACTAGGTTCCCATTCAACTCATTCAGCTCAACATACATTTGAAACCACTGCTCTGAGCCAAATCTAAAACACAAACTGCGAATCTTTGCAGACAAAAGCAACTAGCTGCCAATAGAACTAAACACGCTAACCAATGTAACATTATTTAACAACTGAAAACAAGCTGGAAGGAAGGTAACATTAATGTATAAATCTAATAAAAGTGAACGTGAAAGTGACCTTTCTTTCATATGTGAACACACCATGGCACACCGCACAAAACTAGTTCCCCTGCATTTAAACCCATATACCAAGCTGTGGGCAGCCAGGAACACAACGCCCGGGGAGCAGTGTGTGGGGGCGGTACCTTTCTCAGGGGACCTCAAAGGGATTGAATTGTTGCTATAAATCCAGATCCCTAGACAATAAAACATTGGTTTAAAAACATTAAAAATAAGAATGGTGTATTGAACCATTGCCTCTTCTGACTCTCATCACTTAGCACACTATGTTTTAACACTTTAGCCACGGAGGAAAAGGCGTAAACTCGCTGCACATTACCAAGCCACTTGTGGTCAGCAGGGGTGGAGCGCTTGCCCTAAAACTGGTGTTAGAAAACATGCAACCCCACAAAAGGCTCAACATATTTTCCACCCACAATGCATAGTTTGCACTACACTAACGATTTCAGCTGCCTGTCATAATTTTAGTTTAGTCTTTGTGTTGTTGCAGCAAGAAAATCAGCAAACTGACAAAAGATTCTTCGCTCAGAACAAAACTTTATTTAACTTCTGCAAAAAGAGAGTTATTCATCACCCAGCGCAGTCCTGGATTTTAAAGTTCTCTCTGAATTCGTCCTTTGCAGAGGACTTCTTATACTTTTAAAAGGACCATTCACCTTATCAAAAATGGGCAGAAACCATGGCGCCTCCCCTGCGTCTCCATGGTGACGACCCTGCAGAAGTGCTTTCTAGTCCACACAAAACCCCTTATTTAAACTGGTTAGCTCGAAACTTAGTGTTTCAACAAAATAACCTTAATTTAATCATCTTACTGTATCTTAAACTTTTTAAATATTATTATTAAATATTATATTATTGTTACCTTATAGACTCAAGAATACTGTACGCCTGTTCCAGACATGGAAGACACTCTCATTTGAATTTATGACATTTATCTTGCCAACCATACATGTTAGTACTTAGAAATACTCACACACAAACTTAAATAAAATAAATAAAATAACATTACTAATTGCCATCACTCTATTGCCATTAAACCCACATTTGTGAAATTGGTAAAAGTCTTGTGTGTTGGCCTGAACTTACCTGAATATTTTTTTTTATTATTTCTGAACAAATATTGTCTACACAACCAAATCAGAACAGCTTAGGATCAGCTTTTTGCACTGGTATGGGAAAGGCTGCTAATCAAAATGCTCTGTGTGTCTCTGTGTGTCATTTCTCTCTCACTGGCAGTTGGTAGCCTAGTGGTTAAGGCATTCACCCTATGGTCAGGAAGTCGCAGGTTCGATTCCCAAGATCGCTAGATACCTCTGAGGTACTCTGAGCAAGGTACCGTCCCCACACACTGCTCCCCGGGCGCTGTGTTCATGAGAGGGAGAGAGGCTTGCTGGAGAATTAGCAGTAGGGTGTTCACAGGCTTTTTTTTAAGGAAACCACAACAACAGTGATGCATATTTCACTGACCTGTATACACACTAAACTTTCTCATTGCAGTGCGAACACCCTAACCACTAGGCCACCAGCTTTCACTGCCACAAAAAGCCTTCATCCATTCACCACCATTTGAACATTAATCTGATCCTGAACATAAACAAGCTCTTTCAGATGCCATTGAATTCTAATAGATAGCCAAGTAGTTCATTCTCAGACAAACGAAAAAAATCTATGAAATAAAGGTTCAGTATATTTTACTTTTCCTCTCATTTTACTTTTCCTCTCAAAAACAAGTTAGGTGCGCATGACAAATTCACCTTAATCTTGAGACTTATTAAGGAGCAAGCAAGGTTACTATGGGATAGCAACAATGAATACTAGACTGAAGTACAGCCAGGAGGTGCTACAACTGGGTGTTTTGTTTAAATAAAAAGGCACCATTGAAAGCCCCATAGAATAAATACTTCATGAGTGATTCTCAGTGCAACAAAAAGCTTTGATTGAAAAAGCCTGTAATACAAGTCCACCAAGGTCTACTTAATAATACAAGGCAATGCTTCATTAAAGGAAAGACGCTGCTTGTTATGTCCTGGTAGTGAGTGTGCCTTACCTGAGTTTCATTCATAGTGGTGAGGACAGCTTTACGGATCATACTGGCATAGTCATGGAGTCTAGAGAAGAAGAGCAATAACACTGATTAACAATTTAAATGTCCATTTAAAATGGAGCAGTGCTAACATGACATAGATTAAACACTAGCATTTTAAATAGAAGTAGCGATATTTACAACTTGTTTGAACGCCTAGATTATCAGCATCAGCAAAAAAGTTACAATTAGATAAAGTGCAAAGAGTGATTGAATGGTTGCTATAAAACCAGAGAGAGAGAGAGGGGTGTAGAACAAGCGTTTTTTTTCTTTTAAATAAACCACAACAGTGATGCATATTTCACTGACCTGTGTACACATGAAATGGGGGGCTCTTAAAGGCTTTTTAATTTAAATTTGTGTTAGAACAAAATGTCTGTGGTTAGTTTTGAATCTTAGCATGGTTTGCATGGCACCAGCAAACATTAAAAGCGCGTATAACTTTAGAACAATCACAGTAATAACAGGAACAATCTGTGTAAATAATAAACCAGTGTAGGACATCCCTCTTCCCTGTTTACCTTCAGGTTTCCTCTGCTAACCTGTTTGTCAACACCTGTTCTGTATTTCTAATTCTCTCTCTGCACATTCTCAGCCTGAACTGAAATCCAGTGCCGGTTCTCCATCACGCCTACTGGCTAGCAAGGCCTGTTGTTTGTCCTCTTAAACAGAACTGACTGAAGTAGTACTCCTGGCTGTGCCTCTTCAACATTGAATACCCTGTCCAGGTAGACCCAGGTGACTGAACTCGTCATTTCCTGGGCTTCTCATCGCTACACCACCTGAGATAAAATCTCACGAGTACCTCCTGCAAGTGTGTTGTTGACCTGAGCTAGCATGATTATGGAAGAGACAGATGACTTAAACTTACTTGAGATGGTCCAGCATGAGACAACTGGCCAGTAGCATTGCAGTGGGGTTTGCAATGTTCTTTCCAGCAATGCTCTTGCCAGTGTTCCTAGTGGCCTGCGAAGGAAAAAAAAAATACATCTCCAATCAATCCTTATATACATTAGCAACATAAAAATACATTACTTGGTAGTTATGTGTCATATAGATAAACCTTTTGTTTGCTAACCTCCAGTTCCTGCCTCTGACAGTATATTAAGACTAGGAATTATACATGTAACAATTTCAAAAGGTATGTAAATGGACTAAATAATACGTTTTTTTTAAGTTGTCTATTTCCCACTTGACTAACAAAGGCTTATTTTATCTTAAGACAGAAGATATAACAAGACAAAGTAAAGCTCTCTCGAGTTTCCAGTTTGAGTACTTATAGTGGTAAGCCATCTGAGTAAATGAGACATAGGTGTGCCTCTTAAATATACAGACCACAGGTCAATGGAAAAACAAATATCTTGTTTGAGCTTTTTTATCTGGCCTGAATGAAGCTTTGTCCAGTTTAAAGTCCTGCGTAACTGAAATGTATTCACCGTCTCAAATACTGCATAATCACGGCCATAGTTGGCTCCTGGTACCAGACCGGGTCCTCCCACCAGCCCAGAGCACACATTGCTGACGACGTTTCCATAGAGATTGGGCATCACCATAACATCAAACTGGTGTGGCTTGGAAACGAGCTGGAACATACAAGAATTTGAAAATGCATCACTAATGAAAAGGCAATAGCACTGCATCACCCTTTTTGTGGGAAAAGGTGCTTCTCTAACAGCATCTGGTCAGTGTATTAACACACTTACCTGCATGGTGGTGTTATCTACAATCATGCTGTCAAAGGCAATATCAGGATATCCGGATGCCACCTCCTTGCAGCACTGAAGGAAAAGCCCATCAGCTAGTTTCCTGATGAGATCAAAGAATGTAAGGCAATCAGAGACAGAAAGCAGGTCCACACGTCTTTCCACCTCAGCTCACGGTTACAACTACACGACACACAATTTTATAATAAATTCTCAACACGGAATGAGTGGCTGCTTGAAATTGATACAGAAAAGGAAGGAACTGCTGTCGGCTTTCCGGAAAACAGCCCCAAAGGATGAGCAAACAGGTGTAAGTGGTCAATGTAAGAGACCCAGCTGCGGTGCGCACCAGAACATGGTGAGTCAAGAGTTACACATTACTGAAGGAAAGGAGAAATTAATTCAATTACTTTCATATTAACAGGGAAATAAACTGTAAAGCTGTAGTACAGCTTTGCCGTCCTGAGAGTTTGATCAGAACCCAAAAACCCAAATGTATCCTAAGAACTCCGGTTTAGAATCTGAAACCAACTGGAGCCTGAAAAAAATCCATTCCAGTTGGACAACAACCAGCTGAAGGCCAAATAAAAATCCACATTTCTAATGGCAAGTTATCTTGTTGGGATAAACAGACCACTCAAATTATTCATGAATTTAAAAAAAAGAAAAGCCTAATTTTAAGCTATTCAAAAATGAGTATAAATTCCACTTTCATTTTTTTTTTATCTGAATAAATTTAACAAAGGTTTATAGAGTCTTCTACATGGTGTCCTATTGGAACTTAATGAAAATCAAGGCAGTTGATTCTAGCAAGCCAGAATCATATTAAAAGGTAACAAGTGTAGGAAACAAGGATAAAATAGGGTGAAAATCTATTTCCCAAAAATCAATTAAAAGATAGGAGACAGACTACGAGAAATTTGAATCTGAAATTTGCTGACCTGAATCCAACAAATTTCAAACAACATGTCTAAACATGACGTGAACCTGTATGGTTCAGATAAGCAATGATAAGAAATGGCTTACATAATGTTAGCCTTGTGCACAGCTGTGACCCTGCGTCTTCCTTTCTCCCTGGCCAGCCTAAAGGCGTAGTCAGCAATACGCAGAGAGTTGTTCCGTGTGATGATCTTCAGAGATTCCACTACTCCAGGTACACTCTGACACAACACACACAGAAGGCATAACTCATGATTCAAGAGTAACATGCATAGTTATACAAGTAGAACGTGCAGTGAAATGTATTTTGAACCACTCCTTTTTTTAAATAAATGTGCAATATTATAAATATGTATAAATATTTAATTTAAAAACAAATCTATGTAGGCGTAAGACAACTTAAGCAAGGAGCACAAGTTAAACAATCTGATAGATTTACATATGTACAATGTGCAAGGGAGATATTATTAGTGCATTATGCCATATCAGCACAGCAGTGCAAACAGAAGTAAGGACCAGTGTGCCTAACACAAAATGAGAGGAGGAAGCTGATATCATTATAGTGTATAAACAAACGTCAGGCAATATTTATTTACCTCATGCTCTAGACTGCTGTACTCGCCCTCTGTGTTCTCCCTGATGATGATGATATCAATATTCTTGTGGCGTGTCTGCACCCCAGGGAGAGACTGGCAGTGCATCACATTGGCATACAAGTCCAGACTGGTGCTGTGAGAGCATGATGGGGATACAGAAAGAGGAAAAAAAAGAAAGTAGGTGAGCATGAAAGAGAGAGTGGGAGACAGTGAGCAAGCACATTCTTTCAACAGCACTTGGAGAGGAAAAAGAATTTTAAAGACCCAAATACATTACACAGCTTGCGATACCCTTTCTGTCTTGGTACTGACTTAATATTTGTTTGATATAAGAGAATACAACACACAAATACTGTATATGCCTCAGTTCTACCCAGACAAAAACACACAACTACATGCAAGTGAACTAGGTCAGTGATTCTGATTAACTTTTCTTTCAGCTCAATATAACCACTTAAACAGACATCTTACCGGAGAAGATTGTTCCTTGACTTGTGTGAAGGGGGCAGTGTGTGGTTTGTTTCAATGTTACCTGCAAAAAGCAAGTAATTCAGTATGAAGCAAACGTTCAGTACGCACTGATAAATGTGTACAGTTCCAGTGACAAAGTCCTGACCCTTGAGTGCAACTCCATTACGACGGATGGCTGTGATGGCGTTGTTGATGTCATCCTCATTAGTTAAAGAAGAGTTGACATTTACCACTTCAAAGTCCACAGGAACACAGCTGAACCTGCAGTGGGATTAAAAAAAGATCATTCAGTCCACAAAGTTATCAAAGGTGAAGGATCTGAAAGTTAGTATACATACCTGCGCATACATCTGCAATATATATTTAGCATTACTGCCATATAGCAATGAGCATCACTAGCATCCACTCTGTGCTGCTCACACACACACACACACCAACATGCCACTACTATGTGAGTGTTACTACTGTGCTGAGAATTATCTACCACGCTAGTACCTGCTCACTGGTGGTCCTGACCATTGCTGAACGTGATAAAGAGGGCTATACAAAGAAACAGATGGGCAGTGTCTAACTAAACTACAATGTGCACCTATAAAGAAAGCTCTGCTAATAAAAGGGATAGGTGTTGATAGATGTAGATTAAGTAGGTGCACCTAAGAGGCTTGTCAGTGTAGCTCCCAGCACTTACTAATTCAAAGTTACTCTTCCCTACCATTTTAGGTTTTGTTTACGAACATAAAATTCAGCCCCATTGCACCTCCATTCATTGACTGAAAAGGGACCACCGCTGACCAGTTATCATTTGGGTGGTAGACCACTCATAGGACAGCACTGACTGGGGCAGCTGGTGGTGTAGTGTTTAGGGATTTGCCCCTGGGAACAGAAGGCCAGAATGGCACCACTGAGGTACCCTTGAGCAAGTTACCGTTCCCACACACTGCTCCCCCCACACTGATAGTGGCATGCTAGTGGGTGTCCGAGTATTAGGACATTCTGCCATAAGTCAACCAGCCAAAATAATAATTATTATTTTGAGTTTGTCTCATCATGACAACACATTCCCAAGCCCTTCAGGGTATATGTATCTGATACAGTGGCACTGAGTGTTTGCACAAAATGTTTACCTAATAAACTGCTATTATAACGTAATAAAATTACACTGACAAGGAAACATTCCTGCGTCTGACCTGAAGAGTTCTCGAACGTGGTTCAGCAGCTCTGGGCCGATTCCGTCCCCTGGAATTAGCGTGACGGTGTGTCTTCCACCATACCTCGCTGGAGGAGGCTGCGGATATCAACATTTAACTCCGCAGCAGTGGTAAGCTTTCTTTAAAACTTTGATCAAGTTTATGTTTCAGCATGGAAAGGATGTTAAAGAATACTTACTATGCTTTGTCCCTTAGGGGTGAGGCACATTGGGAGGTGGAAAAAAAGAGGTAAAAGTGCATGTGTATGTGTGTGTGAGAAAGAGAAAGTAAGATAGAATACAGCGAGAAAGAGACAGAGAGAGAGAGAGAGAGAGAGAGAGAGAGAGAGAGAGACAGTTAGCCACACATCTGAAGCCTGAAAATAAATGTTTGAATCAAATAGAAGCTAAACAGCAGGTTAAACATCTAAGAAAGCAAAAACCTCCCAAAACACTACGAAACTTGGGTGTCTCTGCAAAAACACAAAAGAGACCTGAAAGACATACAACCTGCTAGCCAATAGAAGGACTGCAAATATAAAAAAAAGGCACAGGAAATCCTTGTCTAGTCAGTTACTTCTTTTGTATTAAAAAGAGAAAGAATGAGAGCTTCATGAGCCTACTTATAACTGCA
The DNA here is from genome assembly GCA_037974605.1 of Nannopetersius ansorgii. Taxonomy (NCBI): domain Eukaryota; kingdom Metazoa; phylum Chordata; class Actinopteri; order Characiformes; family Alestidae; genus Nannopetersius; species Nannopetersius ansorgii. The sequence continues at coordinate 4,201,308 of JBBPDE010000134.1, forward strand.
CTACAATCCCTGATCATATTTATGGACATAAACACTGCCAGAAAATCATAACTCACTGTGTATGTAGATTTAGCCCTTCCACTGGGGGGTACAGCTCCAAAAACCTGAGAAGAACATGATTAAACATGCCAAAATATTAGCAAAAATGAGAAAACAGAGAGTTACATTATACTGAGTTGCAATGGTTTCTTATAGACCACAGTAAGTATAAAATAAAGTAAAATCACTCCACAGTACATAGTGTGAAATTATTTCTCTGCATTTAACCCATTCACCAAGCGAAGCAGTGGGCTGCCACCAACGAGGTGTGCCTAGGGAGAAGTGTGTGGGGACGGGACCTTGCTCAAGGTTACCTCAGTGATGCCACTTGCAGTCTTGAGATTCGAACCCGCGACCCTCTGATCACAGGGGCAAACCTCTTAGCATCAGGCCTTCAGCTGCCTTGGTTGTGTGACATGGCAAAAATGATATACTTTAAGACACTGTCATGATGAATATCTATCATGAGATTTAGTTTTTCTAAGGTTTCTACGGTACCAGAGAGAGTCAGATTATATGGAGCGGCAAGTTTCAACTTGTAAAATCATCAAGGGGTACAGTTCAGGAAGGAGCTAACGGCTAGCTAGCACGGCTACGGTTCCAGCTAGATTTGAGATAATTACATTCCCCCAAATCCCTCAGTGATTCTACAAAGGTGTAGAAAAGTTCAGGAAACTGTTTACTTGAACTGTGTGGCTTATTTAGCTCTTTTAGAAGCTGGTTGGACCGGAAGGTGTCGTGCTAATGCTACCTCACGTCACCTCACCTCACTGACACGGTGTACAAAAACTTCACACAAGCTCTGATAAAATCAAAATGCACCCGTGTTTATCAAACACGACACAAAACGCTTACCTTAGCTGAACTCCCCAATCGTCCACCCCACACTGGTCGGAGTGGATTAGATAGAGACAGCAGCAGCACTCTGGAGCAGGACAAGGACATTTCTCTCCTCTGTCTGATCCACCCAACTGGAAGAGTCCGGGACGTGATATTTTTACACACACACACACACACACACACACACACACACACACACACACACACACACACACACACACACACACACACACGTGCTATTCTCAGTGTCACTGCTGTGTTGAGAACTGGTGGTCCTGTGGGGTCCTGGTCATTGATGAAGTGGGTAAACATAAGATCTTTATTTATCCTGAGGGAAATTATTGTGTCTTAAGCAAGCTCAGTGCAACAACAAAGAATAAAATAAAATAATTGAGAAAAATAAAAAGGCAATAAACAATAGTGTAACATAATGACAAGAACATTAGTGTAACAAATAACCACGCAACTGCAGTGTGTAACAGTTTAGTGCGCTGTACCAACAGATCAGTAGTGCAAAAAGGCTTATTAAGTGTAAATGGCATTTTGTCATATCTGAACACACCACCGCAGGAACTTCTTCACCTGTGTTTAACTCATTCACCAAGCGAAGCAGCAGGTGGCTAGCAAAACAGCACTCAGGGAGAAGTGTGTGGGAACAGTACCTTGCTCAGGAGTACCTCAGTGGTACCCCTGGCAGTCTGGGATTTGAACCTACAACCTCCTGATCACAGGAAATGTCCCTAACCACCAGGCTGCTGGCTGCCCCACCAAAATGTGGCTTAGTGAAAAGGTGGATAACAAATACATGAAACGGTCTGTAATTGTAAAGTACAAAATAGACCTATGTGGTCAGTGGAGCTCATCAAATGGGCAAATGGAGTGTAGTTACAAGGTAATTGTATCTAATAAAGTGGCTCATTAGTATATCATGACCATTTAGAGTGAAGAAATACAATAATATATAGAGTACTGTACAAAATTAAGAGGCCACCTTTTTGCTGATGTAATTTCCAGTCAAGACATCCAACAAATGGATGTTATTCCTTCTTCAGCATCAGATGATGGTGAACGGATGGACAGAAGCATTTGTGGGGTTTTTTTAATTAAATGCAAGAGTGGATGTAGACTTTCTCTTCTCTTACAGAGATAAAAGCTTTCTGTGCGGTTTATCTGATAGTGAGTCTGAATAGTTATTTTAAATAATCGCTAAATATCTTTTTTTTTTTAAACTTATTATACTTTGCATTTGTGTGTGTGTGTCATATAATAGCATTATTTTCCAATATTTCATCCCTACTGATTCGGATCTTCTGATCCATTTTTTTCCCAATCAAACTGTGAATCAAACTGTTTATAGGACCTGTACGATGTTTATATAATCAAAGCTGAAGGTAAAACTTCTGGATTTTTGTACTTATACTTAGCATTTCTCCTTTTAACATGCAAGTGGATCTGTTGTTACTGATCTCAATACATAAAGATATGAATGAAATGAGCCGTGGTTTGTTTGTGTGTGTGTGTGTGTGTGTGTGTGTGTGTGTGTGTGTGTGTGTGTGTGTGTGTGTGTGTGTGTGTG
>JBBPDE010000134.1:4222364-4238324 GCA_037974605.1 Nannopetersius ansorgii
CTCTCTCTCTCTCTCTCTCTCTCTCTCTCTCTCTCTCTCTCTCTCTCTCTCTCTCTCTCTCTCTCTCTCGCACACACTCTCACTCTCTCTATTTTACTCTCTCTCCCTTGATGTCCACTCTCTCAATCCACAATCTCTTCCTGCCCCCCCTCTTTTCATCTAGCTACACCATGTCTCACCCTCCTTCCTCTCTTCCACCCCCCTAACCCTTCTGCCCCCTCCCTAAACACACACACTGCATCCCCTGGCTCCCTCTTTGTCTGCCTCAGTAAAGCAGCAGAGCCTGCTCAGTCCTGGGGGATTAATGTGTGTATACCAGTGAAGTGAGGGACAAAAAAAGTGGTCCGAAGCAGAGGGGGCTTGTTGATGTTGTGTTTGAAGTTTTGGAACTCTGTGGGAGAAGACGACACTGTTTGCTATGTGCACAAATAGAATCGACCAAGTTTTGTCCAAATGTGCAGTAAGAATACGTTTTTGACCAAACCTTTTTTGTGTATGATGTAAGTGACTTGTATATGAGTTTGGAGGTTGTTGCTGTACCTTTCCAAAAAATATCTGTTGCCACTTTTACTGAGAAGTACAAGCAATAAGAAGCACAAACACCTTAAGAACTCATTAGTAAAAATATTATTATTTTTGATTTTAAAGAGAAAAGTTTTTAGTAACCAATAATATCCGCTAATATTTTAGTTGAATTATTTTGTATTATATTTTCAATTATATTTTTTGTATACTTTTTAAGGTTGGGCCTAATAATTGGTATACCAGATCCTTTGTTATGTTGATAATCTATATGTCATATTCTGAAGTCTTTTTTAAGACTAAAGCAGAGCTAAAAATGAATTATAGCTGGTTTAGTTTGATCATGCCGTGTCACCTCACTTCAGAACTCAACAAACTGCACCTCTTTTCATGTGGTAATTGAATTTAGTGGAGTAAAGATGCCTGAGAAGACAGACGTGTGGGAGGTCTTTATAGTATCAGCCAGTATGAAAAATGCTCAGCACACAAATTTAGGTATGTAAATGTGGTATGTACTGTAGACATGATAGCTTTGATTAATCTGAAATATAAGATGCCCAAGTACTACTAGTCTCTGGTTAGAGTGGCATTAAGGCCAGGAACTCAGAACGTCAAACCTGTTTATTTGGTGGCTCGTGGCAGTGGATTATTACTGCTGTTCCATTCAAATGAGTTTGTCACTCCAAAAGGTCTGCATGTCACCTTCAATGCTGTTTTTCATCCAGCAGTATAACACAAATGCTTCAAATAATGTAAATGGTATTCTTTATGTGTAATTTTGGCATATTCATGAACTAATCTGGAAATATCAACAAGTAATCAAAGCCTGTAAATGGTGTTTGGCCTAGCCCTAGTTTTAGTTAAATAGTATTTTACTGATTGTAAGCTGGTCCAATATGATTCCTAGTTCATAATCGAGTTTCTCTTTCTCTTAATAAAAACAAATATTGTAGCCTCGGATGTTGAAGCTACACAGCATTTCTTGCTGTTTTGTTAAATACTGTTTTTATATAATACAAATAAAAACAGAGTTGAGCACAGACAGAATATATTAAGGATTATTAAGTATTAAGGATTGTAAATGGCCAAATTGAAGTTTGATGTTGAGGTAAATTAGCACAGAACATATATAATTTGTAACAGTAATCCAGTTTAGTAAAATAACGTTTACAGAATAAAGTTTAAAGTATAAAGTGTTACCTCTGTTTATCACCCTTTTCTGTGCTTGTAGTTATCCTAGCCATTTCATAGGGTGCAGTAAAGCAAAAGAGACCTTTTCCCTGTTATATTTTGTCACATATTTAAATTATGCTGTTTCTACATATGTTACAAATACATTCTTTGGGTTCAAATCCAATGTATTGCTCCTCTAAGCCATCATCTGAAGATTAGGCCCTTAGTTACCCTGTAAAATACAAGCATTAGTGAGAAACTAAACTATATTGCTGCCTGCTGCTTAAGAAATACTTTGGGTACTCGAAATTATCCAGAAAAACAGCCAGTTTAGCTGAAATCAGGTTGGGAATGGACCATAAACATTCCTCTACTGTTGTGAGTGTGTGTGGCAGGGAAGATATTCAAATCATATCATAATTTCTGAGCTAAACGTGTACCAGTGGACAGCCAGAGCTGCAGAAGACTGTATAATTTGTCTTTCTTAAAAGAAATAGTTGGGGAACATGTCAGTGCCAATCATGCAGTGCATTTCTGAGTAGGCACACCCATCTGTCTGTTGTTCTCCATCTATGCTGTTGGGGCTGTGAATGCCATAATGATCATGTACTTCTAGCAAGTCATGCACATCCTGCTTTGACAACGACTGATAGGAATTTAAAATTTAAAACAAAACATTACATAAAATCTGGTTGGCTTCAACAGACCAGGACAAGTGTTGAGGGGCCGTATTGGGGCATATTTTCAATCTGTCTTTTTTTTTTTGGCATGTTTGTGAGTTTAGGTGAAGGGAGCACTGAACCGAGAGAAACAGGAGCCTGTTTGAATGTGTTTGATGTTCTGTGATAACTCTGTCCGGTATGTGGATGTCATGGGAACTCCTTTCCCTGAGGACATAGGCAAATCAACTCCTGTTTATAAGAGAACTTCCTCCTCGGCATCACATGTCTTTTTACATGCAATAGCCTTTTCACGACGACCCCATTCTCGACTATATTTCAAGTTATAAGTTCAGGTTTATATAAATAGCACATTTGTAGAACAGCCCAGTAATACAACATGAAATAAAACAAAATGAAAAAAGATTGTGAAAGAAATAAAAGAAAAAAATGCATACAAAGTGCAAATGTTCTCAGAGTTTATTATAAATTTGAGTAATAATATGCCTACTGCCATATTCCCAACCAATCACAGGCCTATAACACAATATTATTAATATATTTACCACTGTAATTTCATCTTCTGAACATTTCCTTCACTGTACGATAGGTTGGGCTGTCAGGAGGTGAGACACAATATTTTAAAGGAAATTCTTTTGTAAAGAAATTCTAGGGAAATTTCTGTTGAAGTAGCCAAATATGTTGCTTGCCATGATAAATTGAATCAGAGTACAATAAATTAAAATAGTTAAAAGTAACAGTAACTGTTTTACCTGGTGACACGCAAAACAGTTTGAATACCCAAGAATGACAGACCTCATTTTTGTTTGTAAGGGTTAGATTCAGGCACCATGTTGTTGTGTAACTGTGGTATAAACTAACAGTTTTGGTTGTGTATAAAAAACCTTGGTTAACACGATATCTGAAGACAATACTGCTTTAATTGTATAGCTGGCATGTTAGGCTGAAATTAGCTAGAGGCAAAAATGCTGGTTATAACTCACTGCCATGATAAAGAGTAAACATTAAATTTAACCTTCCTTTGTACTTTAGTCCACCATACCAAATCACAAATTTACTCTTCCACTCTGTACTGTAATAAACAATCAGTTCCTTGCTAGTGCAATAAACTTGCAGCTAGTTCTCAAAGGGCAGTTTTGTTTTAAGGAAGGTTCGTAAAATTCCATCAAAATTACATTTAATTTGTGCAGTTATTTTACACCAAAATCAATTTCAGGTTTGTGTGAAAAAATGCAAAACAAAAGCTAATGTTTGGCTCCTCTCCTAAAAAACTGGAAGTGCTAGTGCTCCGCTTGCTTTATTGTTTAGGTGAGAGTGCTTTCTGCAGGCACCAAACTCAAAGTGGAATCTGACTCTTGCCATGGTCCCTGACCCACAGCTTACCTTCACTGATAGCCAGCCCTCAAAGGTTTATGGTTTCTGTTTTGCATCACCTACTTAGGCTCCACTGTTAGAAACCACTGGGCCTGCTGAACTTTAATCTGACTCGAATATCTGAGTTCCCTCTGCTCTTGCTCTATGGGATAATGACTGTTATTAGTATAACCTGAGTTTCAGGGTGTCCTAAAGGAACAGGAAGGCACACAACGGGGAGAATAGTGCTCTAGCAAGAGATAACAACATGTTCTTGGCGTCCAGTTGTGCCCTCACTCAGGAGAAACAACAGCAGTGAAATTGATAGTTATACACTGCTATGACTCTGATAAAGCAACAGAGAACATCCAGCCTGGCTGCATGTCAGTTAACTCTACTAAAGGAGCTTTGTTGGACCTTAAGTCCCTTAAAGACCTCTGATATCATTCATCATTCTGTAGTAGCATGGACTCCAGTCAAAGCCTGTTTTACCTACAGGACAAATGAATGGGCTTTTGAAATTGATAAGACCTGTATGTTTTGCCTGTGTAAATATTTTTCCCAAATGGTTTCACTGAATTAAGAGGTCAGTAAGTGTTTGGAATACAGAAATTGCCACATAAATGCCATAAGCAAGTTTTTCAAATAATTCAATTGGCATCACCAAGTATGGCTCCCAATTTGGCGCAATGCTGTCACGATAAAGTGACCATTTATCTTATGAGAACACACCACAGCACACAGTGTGAACATGAAATCCTTCCTCAGGGGGCAGCCATGAATGCAGCACCCAGGGAGCAGTGTGTGTGGATGGTACCTCGCTCAACCGCACCTCAGATTTGCCTCTAGCCACCCTGGGATTCAAACCCACAACCTTCTGATTACAGCACAAATTCCCTAACCACTAGGCCACCAGCTACACCCAAAAGTTTTCATATCAGTAGATATCATTAATTCTCATGATAAACATCTTGATTTCCAGTTTGTAGGCTGTTTTTAGATTATTTTAATTGATAATGATATCATTAACCATGACTCCTCAAATCATCTGTTTGCATGTTTGGTAACATGCAAAATGTTGTATTTTATCTGTGTAAATAATAGAGAATGAAGCATCTGCTGAGGCCTTTATAAGCACACACTTTCATTTTCCATTTCAGGGACTCCTGCAGTAGTATGTGTATGTAATGTAATCAAACAAACAGATTACATACACTCTGTATTCAATCATTACTGTAAATAATTAGATTTTACTGTAAATACAGTCACACAAATGTATGCAGACCAATTCTTCAGGGTACCATTTTATTCTTATTATCTCCTAGCCTGTGTAGTCTGTGTCTCTGCATCATGCATTAGCCCCTTTAACCTTTTGCATTAATGGTCAGGACCACCAGTGAGCAGGGATTATTTGGGTGGTACATCATTCTCATCACAGCACTGAGACGATAGTGTGATGTTAGTGTTTGTGTGTGTGTGTGTGTGTCATCTGTGTTTTTTAAACTGTCCACTCTGTCATCTGAGGCAGCACTGTTTGTATCGTTTTCTGACCACAGGATACTGTTAGCTGTTCATTTATGGTTGGTGGACCATCCTTAGATTGAGATGTCACTGCTGTGTGTGGTTTACTGCACATTACCTACACGCTAACATAGCACTACCATATCGGTGTCACTGCTATGCTGTGAATGATCCACCACCGAAATAATACCATTAATGAACAGAGTATAAACGGTAAATCAGAATGTGAACACTGGAGAAACTTACTTATGCAATGACTGCACAGACACACAGAGATGGCAAAAACAAGTATAAAATAAAATGTATATATAGTCAAAACAAAACTATCCAGAAAGTACTCTGAAATACTGAATCTAATAAATATGTAACAACATACACAGTATGTTCTAATGCTTTATCTTATGCTGAAGCATCTTTACAGCTCTGGGTAAATGTCATTATTTATGGCTTGATAATCACAGTGAGTAGCATTATAATCACCATTTTAATATGTAATAAATGGATTGTACTCATTGTATATAGAATCACATGCATGTTATTTAAAAAAAATTAAATTCACGTCGAGGAAAATTAGAAAAAGGTCAGTGTCACTTTTTCAGAGGTTTTGGACAACACAAGGTAAATGAGGAGCAGTTACTGGCTGGAATTGTATTCGTTGAACGACAGTCAGCTGTAGCAGACGAGCCAGACTGGAATGTGCGTCAGTGGAGGAGAGATACGACTACTTTATACAGACAGACAGCAACAGTCAAACACTGAAAATGTCACCAGAAGGGAGGGCGTCTGAGACATAATGACCAACATGGAGGTACAGAGAGAAAAAACTCAGTGTCAGGTGAGAGATACGGGGAAAATATGTTGTGTACATATTAGGTTAGCGTCAGAAACTTGCCTTGTTTGATGGTGCCGACATCAACTAGTCTGTATGTGAACAAAACACCGGTAAGTGAAAAGAATTGATATGAATAATTGAGATTCTGTAATTAGGCATGGGCCATCATGACTAAGGTATTAGAATACTGCTGACTACCGCTTGTATGCTTATTTATTGCATGTGTTCCCAGGGTGATGATCTATGGCTTTCGCCCTAGTACACTTTTGCAGCCCCTCATGAATTATTCACCTTTTAAGGGCCTTTACAACATCATCCATTTTTAATAGATATGAATCTAGTATTCTCTACCTCTGTATCGACTGATGGAAACAACCTGGAATTTTATGAGATATTGCAGTTTGTGCGCTGCTGGTGTGACCGTCTCAGTGCTTGGTTGAGAGATCTCTGGTCATAAGAAAGATTACAATTTCAGGTGCCTAATTAGTGGATAAGAGCTGTTCAGTTGCTTTCCTCATGAGTCAGCATGCCCTTGTTGAATTCTTGTCCATGTATGGGCATTTTTAGCCTGTGCTAATAGACAAATTAATGAGCTTACAGAATTTATTCACCCGTACAAGTTGAAGGCAAGTGCCATTGTTGACATATTTGTGCGGGCAGCGGTGCCAGCCGGTGAGCACTGATTTCCTCTGAGTCATCGGGGAGTGAAGAACTGAAGGCACAGCGTCGGGCTCTGGAGAGAGGAGGGGGCGCCTGTCTGCTGCAGGTGCTCTAAGGCCTGACCTCTTCACTCACACAACTGCATCCAAATGGATCGGGCTAGCTTTTTTATACCAAGTGTTCATGAGAGGGGAAAAATGGATTTTACATGCTCTTCGGCTTGCCTTTCCATTAAAGCTGTATCTGTCAGTTATGACTGGAGGGATTGTACCTAGTGTCAAGTATTCAGACAGAAATTTGCTGTGACGTTGATGTTAAACTGGTTTTGTTACTTGGATGAGGTGGAACTGTCTCGCTAATTGTTAAGATGGAGAAACTCCCTTTAAAGTGAGTTGAAGGGTTGAAACTCAACCCTTTGTTGAAACACTGCAAAGAAACAACTTGTTTGATCTGGTTTTACTGTTTTTTTTTCCTTTATGTCTGTTTGAGTGAAGCAGCAGGTTCTAGTCAAAATGAAAAACAAATCAACTTGTCTCATCTTATTTCATCCTTCCTTCTCCTGGGGGTTGTTACTTTCTACATAGCTAATTGCATCTGACAAAGAATATGTATGGCTATTAGTGGCAGTGTTTTTTTCAGTTAGGACTGTTTGATTTTGTGCTTCTTTGAGTATGTGAACCTGTCAGGACATGTGCTTGATTTAAGAGTTTCTAGTCTTTTTTTACCATCACAGCAGTGAAGGGCAGTTCAGACCAGAAGTGAAGGGCAGCTCTGTCCCACTGTGAAAGGAGAGAACTCAGCAAGGCTTTCAGAATCTTCACCTATTACACAGTTGACCTGTTCACCTCTTACATAGTTTATATAATTACCACTATACCAGTTACTATGTTAAACTATGTTAAACATATCCAGTGCTTGTCTATCTGCTCTGTTTTTTAATTGAAATATGTTAGCCAAAAATATCACAAATTATGAGTTTTACTTATGTAAAAGCATAACTAATAAATACCACAAAAATGTCGTTACAGTTATGAAAGAGCTTAACAAGTCACCTCAGCACGCATGCCTTGTTGCTATCTATCACTGACATGCTAATTACATTCATGTACAGTGCATTAAAACAACTGGCATGAATTCCTGCTATTCATGTTGAGCTCAGCTGATCAACGTCATCAAAGACCGGTCAGTCTAAAAGGCCTACTGTATTATGCAGTCTTCCTTTGTAAAACAAAGTAAACTTTATTTTCATCAAACCACAGGTAGGAGTATACGCATTGGTTAACTCCTAGGCACATTTCACAATCCAGTCATTGTATCACCTACTGCTCTGCTTGTCCCTTACTTAAAAACAATGCTGTCCAAGCAATCGTCACCTTTTTAAAAATCTGAGCACAATTAATCCCTCATAGGATGTGTAAATATGACCGTATAGGACTGTGTGCTATTCATAACAGGTTCTAAATATGCTTGTGTTTTTCTTTGTAGGATTTACCTGAAGATGCTCCTCACTCTTTGAGGCAACACATCCTTGCTGTGAAAGGGCTCCAGTTATACTTCATCTTCAGGACTGAACTAAACCAAGAATTTTGGGAAATGGAGAGAATACTAAGGACTGCAAGCTGATTTAAACTTGCAAAATAGTTTGTGGGTGTCTTCTGATGTTTCCATGAGCCTAACAAAGTAAGGAATAGAGGAGCGGACAGAGTGAGGAGCGAAGGAGTTTCTTTTGCCCTCTGGGGGAAGGGTGAAGGCCAGTGGTAGATTTGTACAAAGTGTCTTTACAAAAAGGTTTTCACAGCAAAAGAGAGACGGGGACTGACACAGAGCCAGAGCTCAGGAGGGGGCGGCGGAGGAGTGGGAAAGGTCATTCGCCATGGCGACGGACCCCGGAGAGCCCACTGCCACAGAGGAGTCGTCCGGAGAGAAAGCTGATGGAGAGAGGGAGGAGGAGAGGGCACAGGGCAGCCGAGCAGCCCATGAGAGAGAAAGGACGCGCAGCACACCCTCTGACTTCCCCTCCAGCCATACACAGGAGAGGAGAGCCGGAAAAGGGGAAACTGCCGGAGGAGGAGAAGCTGACCAGGAGGTGGAGACTCCAGCCAGGCCCTTATCGTTATCCACCCCATCTTCACCAGCTGCTGGCGGGACCCGCGTGAAGCGCGAGAACAAGCGCTTCTTCCGGAAGAGTGTGGAGATCTGCGAAGAGGAGGATGAGCTGGAAGAGGCTCCCGATGCCCCTCACAGTGCACCGCATTTTGAACGTCGTGCCTCAGACTCTGTGTTCAGTGGTGGAAACCAGCAGCTACCCGCCAGTGCCTCGGCTCCCCTGGGCGAGGATGGCACCCCTGGTGGTGCCCATGACCCCGAGAAGGGTGCCCCGTCAGTGCCTGCTTTAAAGGGGAAGGAGCGGGACCGCGAACAGGAGGAGGAGGCAGAGATGAAGGCAGTGGCGACCTCACCTGGCGGGCGCTTTCTCAAATTTGACATCGAGCTTGGCAGAGGAGCCTTCAAAACTGTTTACAAGGGCCTCGACACAGAAACCTGGGTGGAAGTAGCCTGGTGTGAACTACAGGTGAGTGAAGCTACTTCAGTATAAATGAACTGCTGGAGTCTTAAGGTGATATGAAAAAACTGATATTGCAAAGCAATACTGGTAATTTTGTTGCAGTAATGCATGTATACATACATATTTGTAGATGTTATATTGTAGTGGGTATGGGTGGGAATCATGGAGTAACCCATGATATAATACGGTCACTATATGCCCATGATAATGATGATATCTTGAAACAACAATTCTTATATAATCGATACATTGCAAGACAATCATCTATAAGAAATAATTACCCCTAAAAGGCAAATATTATGTAATAATTTCACTGAATTGTGGTTTTAGTTTCACAGAATTTGACAACTGAATTAAAACAATGTACAACACGGTGCACAGGGTCTTACCCTAATACCTCTTAACACACACACACAAACACACACACACACACACACACACACACTGACTGCAACTTATCTATGCCCATGTGTTCCATCATTCTAATCTAAAATAGCCATAAGCTGGCTAAAGGCCAAACTTCCAGAAAAGCAGAAGAGTTCTGTGGTTTAACGGTATTAAGGAGGGAAAAGCGTCACTATTATCTTTTCCATCAGCATAAATTAAGTTAACAGAAAAATAAAAAAACAAATAATCTATCCATGACTACACAGTCTCAGGAAAGTAAAGAACTTGCCATCACCATCCCAAAAACAAAGCTAACATTGCCACAACCGGATGTGAGTACAATTATAAAAAGCAAAGCACAGTTATTAAAGCAAAGTGTCCTTTATGTCCCTGAAGTATACCCTTATTACTAAGTCAGTCACTGGACTGATTTGCAAGCTTAGTTTTTACCGATTCGATTTGTCCCATCATGTTGTAAAAGCCGAAGTGATCCAGCTTCAACTGCTTTTCTGATTTGCTTCATTCCTGTCTGTGTTGTTGTCACTTTTCCCCTGTGAGTTTTCTTTACCCTCATTAGCTTGATAAATGCCAGCCAAAGGAGTCATGAAGCAGCCACTGTATTTGTTTATATTTAGTGCCAGTTGTATCAGTTACGTACCACAGAGGAAGTAATACAACATATTCCTGAATCAATCATTTGACCAACCCTTAGTGATAATGTTGCTGTTCATATAGAAGATGGGGGTTCATAACTTGACTCCTTTATTGTAACATGAATAAACAAAGAAGAGGAGCATCTGCTAAATGCATAGGATTATGGATGCATAAATGGAAATGGAAGTTTCATTTAGTTGTTTATGCTGACTCATCCAAACAATGTAATCAGTAATTTATGAAACTACTGTTCACCTGTATCATATGTTTCTTCCTAAGTGCTTTGCCCCAGCCAGCATGAATCAGGATGATGTTCTTACGGTGTGGGGTTCAGTAAGAGAAATCTTAGCCCTTTTTTGTGCTGGCTTTCTGTTTGAAACTTTTCACAGCAGAGTGCCCTGAGAAGCAAAGAGAAAAGAGTTTCAGAAAAGTCGAGCTGAATAGCTCCATAGTTTACACACTGAAAGTATCCGTGGGAGAACAGATTGAAGCCTACTCACTGTGCACTGAACTGCAGAAATGATGCAGTGCACAGTAGAGCTCTTGTTTTTTATCTCAAATTACTCGTCTGTTTTCTCTGTACTGAATGCCTGCTGCACAATACATTGTGTTTTCTAGGAATGTGCCCAAAATGCTACTGTGCATAAACTACTCAGAAGCAGGGGCTATCACTTTTGTCAGGCCCTGATTTACTAAGATCACTTATAATGTGTGCTAATGTGTGTGCGGTGCAGAAGACTTCTCAAGCAGTTAGTGATTTGCAAAGCATAATTGCACAGATGAGGACAGCAGAAAAAAGATTTTGCTTGTGCTAGCTGAGGTAGCCATGGCAAGATCTGATCTAAAAGAGAAAAATAAGACCATCAGAGATAAAGAGACTGAGGGGAATTTGGCAAGATATAAGCATAGCATGTAAGACATAAAATAGTATGTAATAAAACTGATTAATACATTCAAGTAAAATTTTTAGTCTATTTAATTACCCAAATATCATGACATGATGAATGAGATCTATTTACAGTAATTGTATATAAATATATACAGACTTGTAGAATGTGACATCCAAGGTGTCCTGCAGTGAACTGACATCCAAGGTGTTTCTCCACATTTCACCGTATCACCGTTGCAACTGGCTCCAGCATGCCCTGCTTGGGATGAGCAGCTTAGATACTGAATGAATGTATAAAGAGTAAAATCTGTAAAACTGACTGAAGAGGAGTGATACAAACAAACTCTGCACAGTGTAGTGATCAAAGACATTTTTACCAGGGTGAGTGGATAGCGAGGATGCGGGATCAGTGCATATATGTTTTAAGACCAGGGCAGAGTTAAGTGAAGAGCATTTCAGATCAGAATCAATGGAACCACTCTGCTTCTGCGCTGATCTGTTTCAAAGGCACTCCTGTGTTGTCAGTGTAGCCTCTTAACATGGATGACCACAGGCCTGTGCAAAATGCTGCACAAATTATGATAGAAGAGATGCACAGTCAATGCACTCAAACCTTCCTGTATGTTTTTGGGTGATGGTGCCATGCAGCTAGAGACATATTAAATATTCCTGTGCCTCACAACGGGATATTTCCTGGCATTAAGGGTGTTTGGATCCGTAGCCTGTTCACTCAGCCAGCCTTAAGATCAAACCAATGCCACACACCACAGTGCAGGTTTGAATCGGGGAGCTAATCTGATGATAAAATCTCATGTTTGAGAAAGCAAAGCTAATGACTGGTGCTGAAGTGACAGAAACTCAAAACGAAAGCTGTTCTTTGGTGTTCGGAGATGAAGCACCATGCCTATGAGATATTAGTAGCTTAGTAAGCCAAAACTGACACACAGCACAGTACAGGCTCTCATTTAGAACATACTAGGTAATGGACAGAACAAAGTTAAGAGCAGCTGATACAAAAAATATATAAGTATAGATTATAAATTTGTATGTGTATACAAATATGTGTATATGTGACCTATATATGTATGCGTATATGTACATGCTGGAAATATACATATATATATATGTATGAACACTGGATATATATGCAGATAAACATTGGATACACATGAGAAAACATTCAAGTTTCAGGACAGTCTGAGAAACAGAGGAGAGTTCTAATTGCTCAGTCTTATGCGGGAGTACTGCAAGAAGATGTATGCATCAGGAGAGGAGATGATAAAACATTGTTATCCAAACCTAAACCTATTGGCATCCACATGACATTATCATGTGCTTAGTGATATTATCATGTGATCTACATCCCCCTGAGTTTTGTGGTGCTGCAGGCAATTCTGTGCTATTTTTAGGTTAGATTAGTGACAGTATTCATTTTTGTTTTCCACTCATATCTGACCCTGCATGTTCAGCTCATACCAGCCTGATACCTGGTTTTGGATCAGTGGTGCCTCTAATTGAATTATGTTACAGTATCTTACTAAGTGTGACATGGTCAGTACTATTCTGAGGACACGTGTTATTTTAATCTACTCATGACCATGAAGGGCATGCAGAGAACCCTAGCTTAGGGGTAGTGGGTCACTGCATCTCTTCACAGTAAAATGGCCCTGGTGAAATATTAGCTAATTCAGCCTAGATGTGGAGGCGAATTCCAGCCAGTTATGAAGGCTATCAGTTTACAGGCTAAATGTTCAAAGTGATTAGTCACTGTACATTTGTTACAGTAAAGCAGGGGTCACCAACATGGTGCCCCCAAGGACCACATGAGTAGCCTGCAGACCTGTTCTAAAAATAGCACAACTCACCAGTGAGAAGCGTTTATTTGATCCTGTTGCTTTTCTTCACTTTTGCATTTATGTAGATTTGAAAATGACAATATCTGGAAAAAAAAGCCTTTAAAACATGTTTATTATATGTGAAGTTTAGAAAAGTAAATTCTCAACTAGAGTAGGTTCTAGTGTATCAAACTGGTAGCCCTTCATATGGCTGTACCTGTGAAGTAGCTCTCAGGTTCAAAAAAGTTGGTGACCCCTGCTGTGAAGTGATAAAGCAGCACTTATGGTCGTATATGTCCTTAAATACAAGACAAAAAGCTTCTTAAAATGATACATTATGATCTTTAGTCTTAATTAAATATTAACATGTAATTATAAAGTGAAGCATAAAGTTTTGTTTTAAATATGCATTCAAGTCAGGGGCAATGTGTCAAACATTCTAAGTAAATAATATAAAGGATAAACTTCAGAGTGAAATCTTCACAGTGCACAGTATCTATTGTTCCGACAATAAATAAGTTGGAACAAAAGAGTCAGTAGTACCACATTTAAAATGAGTTACATTCGTTTGTTATTCACCATTGCCTGTATCTCACAAAATCCATTGAATCAGTTTTAATTATTCTCCATTTGTATCGATCAAAACATGTGGTTGTTCAAGTGCTGATGATGCCTCAGAAAACATACTAAAACATATTATGTGTGTCAGTAACAATAAATATTGTCACGTTTCCCAACTCTCATGTATGTAAATGATAATATTGTAATAATAATATTAGAACTGAATGTAATGTTACGTAATTGGTCAACAGCTCACTAAGCAGCGAAGTAGCTAAGTAGCTGTGTGTCAGACAAATTCTGTACATTAGCAGTCTTTAGCATTAACACATTAGCACTGGTGTGTCTGTGGATTAAGCGGCCACTTCATCATTGCTGTATATATTTAATGAGTTGATAATGGATATATGATTTGACTGGTCTGTAGACAGATCCAGTACAGCTCATTTCAAATGTTAGGAGAAAAAAAACATTTTGTCACTGATATTGATTTTAAGTAGCCATATAATATTGACTCATCTAATTATCATAAATAGTCAGTAACATGGTTTTAGTTCCACAGCAGCCTGTCTAATCTGGTTGTAGTAGCTTGTTACAAAAATATCTCTTTATTGTGTGAAATTGTCAGAAAACTGGAACACTAGTCTGCTCACCTCAACTTAAAATATAAACAGCAGCTGTCCTGATGGAACATACACACTCCAGTCCAGGCGGGCTGCATTTCTAGGCTCCTGTGTGATTGAGGGCTGTCCAAATCAGTAGGATCTTTCAAATATAGTAAAGATTTCAGCCTATGAACTGACAGTTCTCAAGAACATCGAGAAGTATCTTTCAAAGACTTCTGTCACCCATAATCTTTTGCATTTCATGTGTTTTTGCTATCTTAACTATGAGGATTTTTTGTGTTCCGGTTATCAAAGTTATCTTGTTATCAAAGCAATAGTCAAACATTAGAGCAGTGACCTAGAGTTTGTTGTTTACTGCAGAATGTTTGGTTGCTGTTAAAACAGTGTAGGTTCTTAAACTCAATACCCAATGACCTCCATTTATTGCTCAAACAGTATATCACATATTGCAACTGTTTTGTTTGAACTTAATATGGATTATGCTTTTTGCTTCTTCACATGGTTAGCACAGTCAATCCCAATGTAAAGGACAAAGAACAAGCATGTATTGGAGCTATTGCTATTCTGTTCAACATATTGATAAAATCTAAACATCAAATGTTGTCTTAGATAATGAATTAATGACATGGGGTGTAATGCCATTTATTGAACAAATGGGATATAAAGTTAATGAGTTCGATAAAGAACCAGAGATTCTGCCCCAGTTTGTTTTTGGCCCACAGGATATAACTATTGACTTTTTTGTTTATCAGAACAGTCAGAGCCTGGGCATGCTAAACTAGGGTTTTGACACTTAGCAGTAAATATACTATTACTCAATAGTGAGGGAAAGGAAACCAGTAACCCTTTTTATTCTGTTTGTTGTTCTTCACCTTTTTTGTTTGCTTTGTTTTAAGAGCTGGACTGTCATGTGTTTGGCTAGAAGGTAATTCCACACAGCAGCCTTGGCTAATCTCTGTGTTTGAGCACTCTGTGTAGGTCAGACGGCCTGCACTCTTCCCACTTCATTCAGCCTCGATCTCAGGCTTAACACTCACAGCCAGCCCACCAGGTGACCCTGGTTGGTTCACTACAGGAGTTGCTGATAGCACCTATTACCCGTTCTTCAGTTAGGAGTGAGACATCTAAAATACATGCTGACCCTCTGACCCTGACATACAGGAAGAGTAGCCTGTCAGACTGGTTGTAGTTTTTGTCATTAGATTAATACCTATGCCTTTCAGTTTAGGTAGAACATCACAAAGTGTGGCGTTCTACTTTATTCAGGATGCAGAAAGAAGAAACTAAAGGTTACATTTTTTGGCTGCAGCTCTTTATAGTAATGGCTGCATGCATACGAGGCATGTGGGTCTGGTGTAGTGTAACCAAGGAGGGGGAACCTTGCTGGAAGGCCCACTGACCTGGCACTGTACCCACCCCGAGTGCACTAATGCAAAATATCACGCGCAGACAAATCAAATGCATAATGTAATAACGTCTGAGTCTGACTGCTGCAGAAAATTTCCCCACTGTTCCTTTGCTGTTTCAGGAAAGAAAAGGAAACACGTGGTTTTAAAAAAAAAGCAGAGAAAGAGGGGAGATATTATTGCTGTACTAACAAGCTCCTGTGAACCTGTCACGAGCAGAGAGGAGGGAGTGTGTGTGTGTGTGTGTGTGTGTGTGTGTGTGTGTGTGTGTGTGTGTGTGTGTGTGTGTGTGTGTGTG
>JBBPDE010000134.1:4238424-4252181 GCA_037974605.1 Nannopetersius ansorgii
TGTGTGTGTGTGTGTGTGTGTGTGTGTGTGTGTGTGTGTGTGTGTGTGTGTGTGTGTGTGTGTGTGTGTGTGGCCGGGGGAAAGGGGGGTGCTGTTTTCTGAGAGTATCTGAAAGGAGGAAAGGGAACAGCAGGGGTCCTAACTAGCAGGACTTATTTTTAGCCGTGCCCATGAAGTTTGATCTAAGAGTTCTTGGGAATGAAGGGGGAGGGAAGGAAAAAAGGCTCCAGACAAGACTTCCACAAAAGGACACTGAGCCTATGGGCCACAAACAAAGGGGAGTTGTGAGGGGAGGTATATTGTCTATACAGTGTTGTTGTCATGCAGCAATATTGACTTACTGCTGTAGCAGAAATGTTTATGAAAATGTTGTTGACATCCGTATATGTGCTCCGTGGTTCTTCAAATACTTAAAATACATAAGAAATACATAACGACTAAATATATAATAAATTAGTTTTCTGGAAATATATTGTTTGTCTGGTTAGTGTGTGAGGTTCCATTTGACATCATTTCAATAAAAGAAAAACACTCACATTCGGATACTCAACATCGTGTTAGGACATAAGCTGATGAACATGCAAAACTGAATATTATCTGAAACCTGAAAATGATCTTATATTATTGAATATTACTTTAATTTTATTAGTACTGCCCGAATACTGAAAATAGTAATACTGATAATCATTATTTAGAGACAAGAAAATAACCCACTTTATTTACTGAGAAGAGAAAATAGCTTATGAATATGCATATTAACGCCAGCTTATGTTTTAACTTCATCCTATTGCCAGTTTTGTGTCTGTTTTGAAATGTGGAACTTCCTGGTTACCGTCATTCTCTGGGGGTTTTACTTTCGCAGGTATTGCCATGGTTTTCCGTCCCCTGAGCCCTTCATCACTTTGACCCATTCAGCTCACGCTAAACCAACATCGGTGCTCACCAGTGTTTAGCAGAGTCAAGTGATCACAATCCAATACTTGTATTCTGAGCATAAAGACTATATTTGTCAATTGACTCCAGCCGTGCAAATCTGCTAGCAGCCACGAGAAAATGAGCATGGCAAAAAAGCTAAAGTAAGCTTTTAAGTCTTCTAAGGGCATTGGAGGAGGGAGCTAGGCTGTAGTTCTTTTGTGTTCTCATGGACTCAAAACTGATTTTGTACCAAGCTTTCAGGTTTTGAGAGGCATTATACATGCAAACAATGACTGTGTAATTTATTTTGATGATTATTACCACAATATTGGTCTTTGCGGTCATAGCACAGAAGACTATGGCAAAATGTAGCAATGTAGAGCTCTTTAAAAAATCACGAAACTTGTTGCTGTGTGCTGTGACCATCTCAGACTGTCTCAGAGTTTCTGTGGGTTAGATTAAACAGGACAGTCGTAAGGGCCAAAATAATGCAAGCCAATCCTTTTTCATTTCTAATCTAGGGTTCGCTGAAGGCACAAAACAGGCACAGCATGTAAATATAGTTTGTATATATTTTGATCTCGCATTATCATCACATCATATTGTGCAACCCTTCAAACCACTCTTAATGTTAACTTTCCTGTATATCCCAATGTATACAGAGTTATTTGCATTGAAGCAGCTCAGATGTTTATAAATGCTGGGGTTGATGTGAGTGCCTGAAAGCTTCTGTTCTCTGTGCATCACTGCCTTCGGATGGATCAGTGATTTCGAAATGAATTTTGAGTTGTTTTGTGATCGGCCCACAGTAGTGTCTAGCTGTTTAATTCCCAGCACCCGGTGCCAGAGAGGGGATTTGTGGTGCATCCGCCGCACCGGGGCAAGCCGATCACAGCCAACACAGCAGAAATGTGCAGTTACAGGCTGTGGCTGGGTGTTGCCTCACCAGTCACGCAATTGTTCTTAACTTGCGCCATCTGCTGGTCTGTACTGAGCTAAGATGCAGGAGTAGGATTACACATCTTCGTTTTTCTGCTGGGCACCAACTAAATGCCAATGCTGAAGCAAATATTTTTTGCTGTGGTCAGCCGCGGCATCGACAGCCTTGCACCCCTCCAAATAGTTAACCCTCCCCCCACAGCTTTGCATAGTGCAGCCAATGGCAGAGGATTGGCAGGTAGCCAACATAACCTAGCGTATTTAGGAGGGTTACATTCTTGCAGTAAAAGTGAATGGACACAAAGCCTTCAGCATTCCTCTCTCCCAGCACATTTTTTAAAGGGGAACTCAAATTCATTCTGCAGCCAGTTGCTCTAAAACTCCCTGCCATAGACTCAATAATAACGCATAATACATTGCGTTTGTTTATAACCAGAGAATGATATTAAGGAACTGACTTTTTAAAGTGATCATGTCATTAATTGCGCCAAATGACCAGTATGAGCCGATAGATGATAAGATGTGTAGCGAGACTCTGGGACGAAACATTACTGCAAAGCATCTCTTCATTTAGCTTAATTAGGCTTTCGATCATGTGGCTTATATCCATCTCATTTCTTAATGGCATTATGTTCCCTGTGCGGCCCAGTCTGAGCATTATGTGTGTGTGGTCTTTTCAAGGACCGGAAGTTGACAAAGGCGGAGCAACAGCGTTTCAAAGAGGAGGCAGAGATGCTGAAAGGTTTGCAGCACCCCAACATCGTGCGCTTCTACGACTCCTGGGAGTCGGTGCTGCGAGGGAAGAAATGCATCGTCCTAGTCACCGAGCTCATGACCTCAGGAACACTTAAAACGTCAGTGCTCGTGCTTTCTCTTTCCTTTTTACTGTTCGTCTCCTGCTTTCTGAGTCTGATCCCCTGGTTATTTATAATCTGAAGGACACAGTGACAAAACAGAGTGAAGCTGTGAGGAAGAAGCACTCGTGCTATGCAGTTCTTACTTGACATAGTCTTGTTTCTATGGTGATATGCTGCAAGGTATTCTCCACCCAAAGCCCAGTGATGCAAATCATGACCAGTTGGCATAAACTCATTTGCATTTGCCAACTAACAATTTAATGAAGATTATTCACATTATTCACAAAGAGTAAATGCAGATTTCTTTGCAACCAATCAGATCTGTCTATATCATAACACATCCAAAATAACAGCTTTTTTTGTAACAGACAGTGTCACAAGGCAGCTTTATAAATATAGTCTATTGCACAGATGCATACCTGTTTTGAATGACTGCTCTGGTTGCTATGCACTTTACAGATACCTGAAGCGCTTTAAGGTGATGAAGCCAAAAGTGTTGCGCAGCTGGTGCAGACAGATCCTGAAGGGCCTGCAGTTCCTGCACACACGCACACCACCAATTGTTCACCGAGACCTCAAATGCGACAACATCTTCATCACAGGCCCAACTGGTTCAGTGAAGATTGGAGACCTGGGTCTGGCCACACTCATGAGAACCTCCTTCGCTAAGAGTGTCATAGGTACATATACTTCTCAACTTTACAGATTCTGCAGGATCATAGTATTATTGTCACTCTGTGTCCAGCTGACCCTTGATGTAGAGAAAGCTTTTGCTGTACTTACAGTATGTAATTGTTCCATTTCCCACTCAAGAGTGCTTTTTGTTTCTTGTCTTATTTTCATTTATTTTTCTCCAGACATAGGCTACACACTAAAATTGTAACTAATATGATTATTATAAAAAGTTTTGTTAGATAAACTGTAGCACTTGATAAACTGCTCTTTCTTTGCCTAGGTACCCCGGAGTTCATGGCTCCAGAGATGTATGAGGAGCACTATGATGAGTCTGTAGATGTCTACGCCTTTGGCATGTGTATGCTTGAGATGGCTACATCTGAATACCCTTATTCTGAATGCCAGAATGCTGCACAGATCTACCGCAAAGTCACCAGTGTAAGGGGTCTTGGTAGTGTTCCATTTAATGGTGTAGGTTTATTGTGATGTAGCATCTAACAAGTGACTGGAAAATTTTGGGCCACACTGACATTTATTTAGGCCAGTTTTAATGCTGTGTAATGTTGATTGACCCAGCTGGATTTTACTGGAAGGTAAAAGCATGAAGTAAAATTAAACATTCAATTCATGTCTGCTGTTTCTCTTTGCAGGGGATCAAGCCTGCCAGTTTTGACAAAGTAAATGACCCAGAAATTAAAGAAATAATTGAGGGCTGCATTCGTCAGAACAGAGGGGAACGGTAGGGCATGTTTCAAAACTGTGTCGGTATAGTTCATAGAAATGTTAAGCAAAGCAAGAGGGACACTTTCATCTGTTCCCCTGTTTCACCATTTCTTCATCATTGTTACACCCATAGGCTTTCCATTAAGGATCTCCTGAACCATGCCTTCTTCGGTGAGGACACAGGTGTGCGGGTGGAGCTGGCTGAGGAGGACACAGGTTGCCAGGATTGCCTGGCTCTGCGCATCTGGGTGGAAGAGCCTAAGAAGCTGAAGGGAAAACATAAGGACAACGAGGCCATTGAGTTCAGTTATGACCTGGAGAATGACAGTGCTGAGGAAGTAGCACTGGAGATGGTGAGGAGTTGCATTTGTACTGTAATCACAATATGCATGCCAGGGTGAAGTAATCAGGGAATGTAGCCATAGAAGCTGTATCTAACATTGGAGTAGCAGTATCGTTCCCGTCAGTGACGAGCACTATGAAGAGTAACTGATTTCGCCACTCTTCTATAGAGCCAATTACAAAGCACCCACATCTGCACAGCTCACAAAAAAAACTGTATCCTTAGCTGCTAATATGTAATAATAAGTGTGATGATTATTCTCAGTGCCAAAGTTAAATGTGTTAATTAGCAATGGCCATTGTCACAACAAACTTACATTACCCTGAACACCTAAAAAATAAAATATGTAAAGTGGTTCAAGAGCTGCTAACAGGTTTTACAATAATCTTTAAGTACTCACACCTGCAGCAATGATATATGTAATTATTATTAATTGAATATATTAATTTAAGAAATTATTGTATTGCATGCAATACTAGTGAAGAGGATTAGGAAGGGTAATTATGGAGAGAGAGGCACAAAGAGAAAGTGGCACAGAGAGTATGGTATTGGTAAGCTGACACAATTGATGACTGCATGCAATTTATCATCAAACTTTAATTTGACTTACACACCTCCATTACTCTTTTCTCATTGTATCTTGAGCATGCACTGTAGTTTAGGTCACCCAGACAAATTTTCAGCATCACAAGCCATTTTCAGTCACAAGCAACTAGGTCGGCTGTAGTAGACTTCAAGAGCCAAACCTGGTCAGGAATCTTATTACCAGAGAGATTTAGCTTTTTCCTAAATTACTCTCCATACATAAGCAAGCTATTGTGATGTACATGGTGCAACAATATATCAGCATTCAGAATTTATACTTTGCCTTTATATGTGGTTTAGGTGAGCTGGTATGAAGTGGTCAGCAACCTCGCCAGTGATTTAAGGGTGGGGTCAGTGGTATTACACTGATTATTACAATTGTGTGTAAGTTATTTGTCTTTCTATTTCTCTCTCTCTCTCTCTCTCTCTCTCTCTCTGTCTCTTTCTTGTTCGTTCTTTGCTCTCTCCAGGTAAAGTCTGGGTTTTTCCATGAGAGTGATGCGAAGGTGGTGGGCAAGTCTATAAGAGACAGGGTGGCTCAGATTAAGAAGTCTCGTGAGAGACGACAGAAGCAGAATCTGGAAGTGCGCCGGGACTCCTCTACAATTGCTTCGGCATCTTTCTCCTATGCGCACCCCTCCTGCCCCTCCTCACTGGGCCCTGGGGCTGCTGCTGCTACAGCTGCTACTGCTGTCGGGGCCACTGGGGGTCAGGTAGAGGCAGAGGACTTACCAGAGGTGGACCAACATGTTCGACAGCAGATTCATAGCAGCACCACACTTGCCCCGACAGGTAACTCATTCACTATGGAGTATACAGATATGAATTCCCCTACTGAGACTGAATAACTATATCATTTGTCAGCTGCTACTGATCATAGTGATCACAGTGCATATAGTGATGTGTTTCTCAGGTAAGTAATATTGAATGTGACTTTCCCTTTGGGCACTCATACAGCAAACACAGAGCCTGATACTAAACCTTTTTTGCCAATTCAGGTGCTAAAATGTTGTGTACAAAAAATATTTACAGGCCATAATGTACAGTTTCTGATACTTGGGACTGTGCACAGTACTTGGACATTTTCGTGATACACAATATGCATCATAGTGTGCCATTTTTTTCTGATGTTGTAACAGACAAAAGTGCACTGAAAACAAATGCAGCCATGCACTATGATTACAATCAATTTTATGCAACACTTTTAAATCAGGGAAGATTAAATCAAGGAGAAAAAGTTATTCTTTCTTTTGTTTAGTGTTCTTTAACCCTATGAACAGTGAGTTCTTTTTAACAGTGCTTTGTCTGGTAGAGTGAAATCACTTTCACCCATAAATAACTTAAATTGACCTTGATACACACCGTGCAGGAACATCAGTCACCAGGAAGAATCAGCCGGCACATACCTTGCAAGTTATTGCAAGAAAAAGGAAAACATTTATATGCCGATATGATCCCAAGGTGTACATTATACACACACTGTTGGGCAATAGACATAAATGACCAAGTGCTTTAGGATGTAGGCTACAGAGCAAGCTTGTGACTAAAAAGTTTGTGGCTCAGCCTGAATGGTTTCTTACAGTCTGACACTACTGAGGTTTATGATTGTAACAGTTAATCACTGGCCACAAGAGCTTGTGTGTTGTTAACAGTTTAATTTTTTTTTTTCTTTATGCACTTTTAGGGAAAATATATGCATGAAAGCATAGCCACAATATTTTCACTTATACTTACAAAAGAACAAAAAAGTCTGCGTAGATTTTCTGGATACTATGAATCTTGACATATTTTTATGTTCCATTTTGTCTTAAATTAAAAAATGTAGTCCAATACATTGGCCTCCGAACTCAAAGCCTTTGTTTTTTGGTGGTGATCCTTGCCTCATAATACAAAACTCTATGTCCTCCACATCTCTAATCACACATTTGTGATTGTACTCACCAGAGACCAGCCAAAACTCATCACATATTTGTAAATGTACTCCGCAAAGACTTCCTCAGAAAAATATTTGGCACAATTTCATTTTGCCTCCCCAAGTTTTAGCGGCAAAGGGCAGCTCCTAAAACCAACAACAATGAGGCACAATGAGGAATCAAAATATTCCTTGATGCAACTGTAATATTCATTTTCCAAATTTAAGAGAATGTCTGTGGAAAAGAAGTTGATTGATTACATCTCTGTCACTGAACTTGCATGTTCCCTTCCATCCCAAGATTGCTGACTCACTACTTAACTGTGTTAAAACCTGTGCATCAGCTGGCATGCCCAATTGCTAGGCATTGCTTTATTTTGTATGGCCGCATAAGTACTAATTGCTAATAGTGTCACTTCTTTCTTTTATGTTTCCAGAGGTGGAAAGCCTCTCTGCAGTCAGTGGGGAGTCATTTGCGAGTGGACAGAGCCAAGCCTACCCTGTAGCTGGAGATTCGGGGAACCCTTACACGCATGCTCAGACACGCTACCCTGCTGGAACCTCTGTACGTATTGCTTTCTTGAGAACCACTATCACTAACTGTATGCTTGGAAGTCTTGCAGTCTAATGTGTGATTTTGGGTTTGTTGTTTTTAACTCATTGTAAAACAAGCACTCAGAAACCACCACTCTTGTGAAATTGGTCAGATTAAACATTCAGTTGTAAAACTGCAGTTGTAAAACACTGGCAATAAACGAAAAAAGGTATTTTGTCAATGTTATAATTATATCAATGGATATACACTGTTTTC
Source organism: Nannopetersius ansorgii (assembly GCA_037974605.1). Taxonomy (NCBI): domain Eukaryota; kingdom Metazoa; phylum Chordata; class Actinopteri; order Characiformes; family Alestidae; genus Nannopetersius; species Nannopetersius ansorgii. The sequence continues at coordinate 4,246,185 of JBBPDE010000134.1, forward strand.
TTTATTTATCAGGTAGTGCAAAGTGCTGGGGCAGTGTCTCACCCTCAGATGCTTCCGATTGGTCAAAGTGGAGGGCTTCCAAATGTGCCTATTGGCCAGAGTGGTGGGATATCTGGCGTGTCCATTGGCCAAAGTGGTGGTGGGGCTCCTAGCATTCCCATGTCACAGACTTTCATTCAACCAGTCGCTATGGCAACACAGGTCTCATCTGGTGTACCGCAGCAGTATTCTCAGGTGATTGTCTCCCCCGTGTCCAGCTTCTCTTCCTTCTCTTTATATTCTCTTTTTGTTAACATTTCACTGGACACAGTATTGTACAGTGGATTTAATGTAATGAGAATCCAGGGAGACTTGAATCAGAAGTGCAGGTACACCTACCTTAGAACAGCAGCCTGTATTTTTTCATGCTATTATGCTATTATGTAGTTTTGTCTTTCATGGAAAATGAGGAGCCATCACTAATGTATTTCACACTTTGTATAAAAATGAAGAACATGCGATCACACAGAATGATGCATGTGGTGTTATGTTTCCACGATGCTCAGTTCACAACTAACATGGTTTTTCCACTGTCCTGCTGAATGAACACCACCTGGATAAGATTTTCATGAACTTTTATGAGCAGCATAAGTGTTCTACTATAAAGCAGATTGCTGACTTTTATTACTGCATTACCTTGTATTTATTAAACTGCATTTATTACTGTTCAAATCCTAATAGTAAATGGTAGAAATATTTGACTGGAACTAATTTTCATGTAGGCTGTTTTAATTAAGATTGTTAAAATTCAAATCACAACTTGAAGATTCAGAATTTTCTATTCTATGACACATACAATCGCACTGAGTGCCAATCAGAACTAGCATAACTATAACTGTGATTGTACTTACCAAGAGTTACTTTTAACCAAACCTTAACAGTAATAACAATTGTAAATGAACTCATGTCAGCCTGGTGCAATGGAATTCAGTATGGTAATGTGAAAACCATGCACATTTTACCATTTAAATGATCATGGGATTGAATTCTGTGATTTTCTGAAGTTAAACTCTCATTCCTGTTACTGGCTACTTTGTTTGGTATTACTATTTAGACAACAGAATGCAGATTGTGGAATTAGTTAATGTTCATGCTATTTGACTGGACCTCAGATTTCACATTATCCTGTTACCCTTGGATGATTAATGACCCGTACTAATGCTTACACTTGCTCTCTCTTTTTTCCTCAACTCTTTATGTCCCACAATTCATTCTTTTTCACAATCACTTTCATTCCATGCTCTCCCCAATCATTGCTATTTTTAAACACAATCTACAGTCCCTTGCCACATATCCCACAGATGTGCCACAAATGGCCCTCCACCAGCCAGGAGAGGCAGTAGCTCCCCATGCTACACTCATACAGTCACAGTCATACATAACCCCCATTTCACCCCAGGCCCCCATTAACACCCTGTCTGCTCCCATCTCTGCTGGGGAACCCGTAGGATCACTATTGAGTAGCATGATGCCACAGACTCAACAGACCCAGTCTAGTGTTGCACCTGTGCAGCAGCCTGAAATCGCACCCCAGCAAGCTGCAGTTCAGCCACAACAGATAGTGTTAGATCCACAAAATACATTGTTACAACAACAGCCACCACCATCACAACAAACAAATGTACAACCACAACCCCAGGTAGTTCTATTACAACAACAGATGGACCAACTTCAGCAGCAGAGCCTTTTACTGCAACAGCCTTCTGCTTCATCAGGAATACAACCTCAGCAGATCAAGCAGCCGCAGGTAGTTTTGCAGGAGCAGCAGCTGCTTTCAGGTGCACCTCAGCAGCCATACATTCCACAACAGCAACAACAGTCTCTGGCTCACTCTCAGTATGTGGAGTCTCAGCAACAGGTATACACACAGCAACCTGGGGGAATGCCCCAGCATCAGCAGTCAGTAATTCAGCCACAAGTCCAGCAGCAGGTTTCAGTTCAGCCACACTCATTAGAACAGCAGCAGCAGCAACCACAATTGTTACTGCAAACACAACAGAATCAACAGGTATTTGTGCCACGACAGGCCGAGCCGCAAGAGCAGGCCGTGTTACAGCAGGCAGCAGTGATGCAGTCAACTCCCCAGCCATTACAAACTATAGAGAAACAACATGCAGCGCTTGTCATACAACAGCAAATGGAGCAACAAAAGCAACAGCAGCAACAGATAGAGCAACGGCAAATACTTCTCCAACAACAACAAAGTGCTGTGGTACAACAGAAGATGGAACAACAACAGCACACTCTACAACAGCAACAGCAAATGGAGCAACAACAAGCTATTTTAAAACAGGTGGAGCAGCAAAGGCAAAAACAGGCATTATTGCAGCAGCATTTAGAGCAACAGCATGCTTTATTGCAGCAGCAACAACTAGAGCAGCAACAAGCTATGCTACATCAACAACAGCAGTTTGAACAGCAGCAAGCTTTGTTAAAGCAAAAACAACCACAGTTGGAACAACAGCAAGCACTATTACAGCAACAACAGCTTGAGCAGCAAGCTTTGGTGCAACAGCAGTTAGAACAACAGCAGGCACTCTTGAAACAGCAGCAAATAGAGCAGCATCAACATACTCTATTGCAGCAGCAGCTAGAGCAACAACAGAAGCAAGCTCTTTTACAGCAACAACAACAAGCACTGCTCCAGCAACAACAATTAGAGCAACAACAAGGTCTGTTACAGCAAAAACAATTGGAGCATCAGCAAGCTTTGCTACGGCAGCAGCAACAGTTGGAGCAACATCAGCAGCCGATGCTTCAGCAGACTGCACATTTACAGCTTACCCAACCTCAAAAACAGCAACAGTCTGAACAGCAAGCACTTCATCGTCAGATTGATCAACAGCAGCAAGTGTTACTACAACAACAGAGAGAACAGCACTTGCAACACCAGGCATTACTACAGCGCCAACAACAGATTGAGTTACAGCAGCACCAGGCTTTAATTAAGCAACAACAGGAGCAGCAACAGATACAACAGCAAGCTTTGTTGTTACAACAACAGCAGCAACAGCAGTTGGACCAACAAGCAGCTCTAGGACAACATCACAGTGGACAACAGAAAGCCGTCACTCTTGAAACTGTACAACAGCAGCAGCAGGCTCTACTCAAGCAACAGGAGCAGCAGCAACTACAACAGCAAGCCTTGTTATTACAACAACAGCATCAACAGTTGGACCAACAGACAGCTCTTGGGCAACATCACAGTGGACAACAGAAAGCTGTCACTCTTGACACTGCACATCAGCAGGCTCTGTGCAAACAGCAGGAACATCAGCAGCAAGCTTTACTCAAGCAACAGCAGGAACAGCACCAACTACAGCAGCAAGCTTTGTTACTACAGCAACATCAGCAGCTGGACCAACAAACAGCCCTTGGGCAATTTCACAGTGGGCAAAAACAAACAGCAATTCTTGAGACAGTTCAACAAATCAGTCAAACACCACAGAGTATGACTCAACATATCAAATCCCCACCTCATCAGACACATACAAGTCTAACTCAACAACAAATAGAACAAGAGCAGCAAGCATTCATCCAGCAGCAAACTGTTCTCTCACAGCAACAACATAGAACATCCATTGTGGAGTCACCTGGAGTTCCAGTTATTGGTCAAGCAGTATCACAAATGGTTAGCTCCCAAATTCCAAGTCAAATGCAAACCCCAGTCCACATTCAGCAGCTTATACCAACTCAATCAACGGTTCAACCTCAATCACAAATCCATCATGAAGTTGAACCTGTTCCACAAATCCACAGTCAACTCCCAGCGCAGATCCAAAGTCATTCAACACCACTGCCAATGGTTCCAATTCCGGCTCAGATTCCTCAAGCAGTCCAACAAATTCAAGCTCCAGTACAGACCCCAGCACCAGTACAGTCACAAATACAGACCCATACTCTCCCAGCACAAGCTCAGACTCAGATGGTCCAACAGGGGCAGAGTCTTCCAGCTCAAGTCGTACCATCTCAAGCTGTGGCTCCAGTCCTTTGTCAAGTCCCACCAGTAGCTCCTGCAGCTCAAGTATCAAGCCAGATGCAGCCTCAAGTACAGGCCCCTTCTACCTTGCTGGCAGCACAGTACACTCAAGTTCCACAGGTTGGTCAGCAGACCATTCAGCCGGTTCAGATGGACCTTACACAACAGCAGCAGCATCTTCCATCTCAGCAGTATCACCAAACAGGGCTGTCGCCAGTATCAGTGGAAGGTTCCATTGTTGCATCCTCTGCTACTGCAGTGCCCACCACTTTGACTACCACACAGCAGTATTTGCAGCAGACGGGCCAGTCTCAAGTTCAAGTTCAGGCACAGACCCAGGCTGTCCTACAGCAGCAGCCAGTTAGTGTGGCAGTGCAGAATGCAATGCAGCCCATTCCACCTGTACAACCTCAAGTTCCTCAACACTTTGAACAGCAGATGCCGCCAGTGCAGCAGCTAGCACAACCACAGATTCAAGCCCAACCAGTTTTGACACCTGTGCAGCAGCCTATTCCATCACAACAAGCTCCGGTGGTTCTAGATCAACAGACATCACAAACAGCAACTGGCCTGCACTCCGTAATAGTTCCACCAAGTCAGGTTCCTCAAACTCAAGTGAGGACTGTCCCACTTTACAGTCAGGTTGTAGCTTGTCCTCCACCTTCACCACAGCACCAGCCACAAACAATGCTCTCTGCCCATACTCACACCCAGACAAGCACCCAGGCACAAACACATATACAGACACAGACACACATTCAAACACAGGCACACTCACATACACAGACACACACCGAGACAGTAGGCACGTTTGCACAGCCACCTTACCCGCAGGCTGCATTTCAAGCCCCACAGATCCCTTCTAGTCCATCCCATACCTCCTTCCAGACATCTTCCACCCTGACCAGCCTTCAGCCTGGTCCCCCAGCAGCAGAATTCCCTGCCCCAGCTCAGGCACAGCAGTGCCAGGCTGGACTAATTAACATGGTTCCTACATCCCCTCCTCCTGTCAATGCTTCACAGCCCCTTGGTTCTAACGGCCCTGTCCTTCCCCCGACTTCACTGGCAGACTGTGACTCTGCATTGCTGGGCATTGCACAGGTACAAAAGCACATCCCTTTTAATGTAACCTCTGTACTTCGTAGTTGCATGGCAGGATATCCCATACAAGTCTGAGGGCGAAGAGATATAATGTTAACCCCCCTCTAATACAGTTTAATATAAATTCTGTTACTTTGTATTTTTAATTACAGCTAAATACTCCACCTCAAAATCAAATCTGTACTTACATAATCAAGCTTGTTATTTATCTGGTGTTTTGATTTGTTTTCTATGGACTTTTTAATACTTTTAAAACTTTGACAATTATTTTTCATTAATTTAAAATGTAATCTTTTGGTATTTGGTGCTTTTTGTGTATATATTTGTTTATGTCTTCATCTGAATGAACAGGAGAGCCCACACCAGTCTGGCAATCGACATTCTTCATCTGGGTATGTTTCAGACTTTTACACCCCTCTCATTTATTTAGCTCATCCTTTATGACTCATATCGATTAAATGTTTTCAGCAGTGCTAATGAATTTTTTTCAGTAATATCCATTTCAAGTAGTGGGTGATATGCAGCAGTATTGGAGGTGACTTAACAAATGAATAGCAAGTATTGATTTACTATTCTGCAGTTAATCCATGAACCTGGAAAAGTAATGGATTTTAACTACCAAAAGACGGAGGCACAATAATTTTGACAGTGGCCAAAAGCATGTGAGATGACAGGAAAAGTGACAAAATAGCAAACATTCAAGATTCAAGATTCAATAGAGATTTATTGTCAATACCACAATATACACAGTATACAGGGTATCGAAATTTACTCTATACCAAATAGTGCTTAGGCCAAATAGTAAAAAAAAATCCATTCACAAATTACTCAAAAACAAAGCTGACAGAAAGTGCTCACCTAATGGCCAGACTGATTTG
>JBBPDE010000134.1:4252281-4265469 GCA_037974605.1 Nannopetersius ansorgii
TGTGTGTGTGTGTGTGTGTGTGTGTGTGTGTGTGTGTGTGTGTGTGTGTGTGTGTGTGTGTGTGTGTGTGCGCGCGTTGAGTTTCAGTTCCTTGTTGGCAGTGAGTTGAGGGCTGTGACTGCTTGAGGAAATTACATGAGAGAATACTTTTTTCAGATTTGTTATACGAAATTGTTTCTTTTTGTCTCTTTTGTCTCATACAGTAGACTTCTGTTCATTTGTTTGGAAACATTTATGTTGTTATATGTGTGTTATATTCTGATTTGCATTTGAACATTTTCTATCAGGCCTGCTCCAGCCTATGGAGACGAATCTCAGTTACTCATAGTCAATGGGAAACTGGAAAAAGTGAAGTCTCAGAGGAGATCTTCCTACCAGCGGCCTGAGAGAACCACTCACTTTCAGCTAAGCATGCTGCAGGTCGGTTTTACCTATATGCATAATTAAATTGTGTTACAGTATATTGAATAACCAAAAAGTACTTGGGTGCTACAGTTATAGATCACAAAAAACTAAGCAAGACTAAACAATTATGTATTCTGTAGGTATCAAAGACTGGAGACAACATGGTGGAGTGCCAGCTAGAAACCCATAGTAACAAGATGGTCACGTTCAAGTTTGATATTGAGGGAGATGCACCTGAGGACATAGCAGACTACATGGTAGGAAAATTAGCCATTTAATTGTAAATGTTATGATTACATTTAATGCAGAAAATGCTGCTTAGTGTGTTTGTGTCCTTGCTTGCTGAGAATGAAATATTTTGCTGTGACTTTACTGCTTTCACTTGCTCTGTTGGTGAAAGTCTATATATCCTTTTGTGTAGGTGGAAGAAGACTTTGTCCTTGATTCAGAGAAAGAAAAATTTGTAGAGGATCTGAGGTCTATAGTGAAGAAAGCCCAGGAGATTCTTAGCACACAGTCTCAGGTTTGGCTGCTCTTGCCTTGTGAAACCCTACATGGTCTATATATCTTAATTTGATCTTAACATATTATGATCATTCCTCACTGTGACTTTACTTCTGTGGTTGCTGTTTATTTAAAATGAGTCCTTAAAATTAACATGTTATCCCCTTCCCTCTCTCAGACTGGATCTATGGAGCAGTTACATGTGAGCACTCCAAGTTCAGCTAGTGAGTGTTTTGTTTAATTTTTAGTTAGTAAGACATGGTTTAGTTTATTTATTTAGTTGGTAAGGCCTAGTTATTATGACTTACTATTTAAGTTTTTTCATTATTTAAGTCAACTTTGCCTTTTGTTGTTAGATACTAATAAAAAATTGCAATGCTGACAGCACTGATTAATTACTGAATTCCTTCCCTTTCTCACTTTCTATTAGTGGACTCTGCCCCTCAGTCTTCTCCAGTGGGTCGCTGGAGATTCTTCATCAACCAGACCATTCGCCATCGTGACTCTCACTCCAATCAAGGAGCCGTCACTCCACCTCCAGGAGGAGAGAGCCAGAGCCCCAAAACCACAGAAACTGAGAGAGGTACTCAGCACCAACACTGTCCACTTTAGACAATGTGCCTTTCAGATGACTTAGTAATGTAGAGTTCTTTACTATCATTTGTAAAATATTTTGTGCTCAGAGCTCTTAGTTTAGTATTGTTGGTTCATGATATGTTTTTATTGAGAGTGACCATTTGTCCATGCTTGCTGTAGCTTCAGACCATGAAGGTTCTCAGCAGTCAGACAGCCTATCTGGAGTCACATCTCCCCCGTGTTCATCACTTTCGGCTGCTTCCCACCTTACTGTCATGTCTGTCCCAGCCTCAGCCACTGTTTCTTCTGTTCCTGATGCCATTGCCTCAGACTCTTCCAGCTCTGCCCCACCAACTCACATGTTCCTGGCCTCAGCAGCTGCCACGATCCCTCAGGACATAACAGCTGCCCCCCAGCCTGCTGCTGAAAAAGTTTCTGCAACCATTATTCAAGCCCCAGTTCCTAATCTGGCCTCTGCTCTTCCTGTTTCCTCTTTCCCTGTGACTGAACCTGTACATGCTCCTGCCTCAAACATGGCCTCAAAAGGTGGACCTGATGCCATAGTGCACAGCATGCCTGAGAGCCAGCAGCCTCTCTCTGACTCCTCTGCTCACAGCGCCCCATCAGTTTCCTTGTTAAATCAGGGTGATCAAGTACCACAGCAGCAACAGCAGCAGTTGACCCAAGCTCCAGTAACAACAATACAGAAGAGCGAGATGCTCCAGCAAGGCCTTCCACTCCAACAACTCACAGAGACACAGCCAGTACAACCTGCAGTGGTCATTATCGATCAATCTCAGATTCAGCAAAAACAGATTCTGTTACAGCATCATCAGTCGCAAACTGTGCATCCGCTAAATCAACAAGTTCAGCTGCAGCCTACTCACCCAGAACTCACCCAGATAGAGTTGGTGCCTCAGCCTCTAGCCCAAACCAATGTTCCCACAGGCGTTGAGCAAAACACACAGTTTATGGCCTTTCAAGCTCAGCATCCAGGATCTCACTTGCTCCCAGCACAGCACTTGGTATCACAGCACATACCACAACAACAGGGACAGGGACCTCCACTGCAACCCCTAGGTCAACAGGCTGTCCACATACAGCCACACATTCAGCAACAGCAAGCTAGCCTGGAACAGATGCAGCCACAAGCAGTAGTGCAGCAGCAGTATGTGCAACAGGAATCCTTCCAAGATCCGTTACAACATAGAGCACAGGTTCAGTCTGTGAAACCACAGCAGGTACCTGCTGAGCAAATGCAGCCTCAGCCAATCGTACAACAGGTGCCACAGGAGACACTTCCCTCCCAGCCGGCTGCACCACCTGTGCAGAAGCAGCCGTCTTTACAGCAGTCTGAATCTGAGCTTTCCACTGGTGAGGCCAGCATTACAGACGATAGCCACTCCACTCCCCTCCAGATTTCTTCTGATGTCGCTCTACCCCCTCTGCCACTTATGGAAACAACCGTTCCACCAGTGACCCACATGCTCACGCCCTCCCCTGCCCAGCCATCATCAGTGGCTGAGTCGGACAGTGAAGGCCCCCCAAAAATTGAGTTTGTCGACAACCGCATAAAAACACTGGATGAGAAGCTGAGGACCCTTCTGTACCAGGAGTACAGTGGCAGCGGAACCCCCTCAGCAGGATCTGTCTCTGCGCACACTGCCGCCTCTGCCTCGGCAGCTTCAGTCTCCGCTGGGGGTGATGAGTCCTCGGAGTCCCATTCGCTGCCTCCCTCTGCTTTCCCACCTCCTCCAGCCTCCTCTTCGGATACATCTCCACACTCCTCCTCTTGCACCACCTCCTCAACCACCCCACGCTCCTCTTCCACCTCTCCAGATGAAGAAAAGGAGAGAATGGGAGAGGAGGACGTGACCCAGTCTACTCCGGCCCCATCTACTGCTGTCGAGTGTCAACCTGCATCCTCTACCTCCCCTCCCTGCTCCCTTCTGGCCCCCTCACAGGAGCCTGCACCAGGACTTCCACCTGGTGAACCTTCAGTTCTTGTAAGTTGGGTCTACAAAACTGTACCCAAGTTTTTTTTGTCTCTATTGATGTTGAATTTCTTTCACTAAAAATGAACATTTCACTCTGTTGATATGTTATCCTTAGTGTTAAGTTTACTATTTCAGCCATCATAGCTGTAATGAATTTTGTATTTAGAGACTCTCAGCGTAAGGTGTTTTTACAGCATATAAAACAAACCACTAAGTATTTGTGTTTCATTTTTGTGATCTCTTACAAACCCACAGGCTATCAATAGATATTACTTTGACCAACCAAAGTATAAAAAATTGTTTTTGCATAAGCAGAAATATCCTGTTGACTCTTATGTAACTTGTATGTATTGTGTGTATTTCTCCATTACTGTATTTCTCACACGTCTCCACATCTCCATCTCCTACCCCTTGCCCTTGTGGCATCCAGGCTGCCCCCTCCCTTTCTGAAAGCAGTGTCCCTGGAGATGTCCTGTGGCCTCCCCCTTCCCAGCAGCCCACCCCCCTGCGGCCTGGACAGCACCAGCAACAGCACAATGCAGGAGGTGGATATTTTGGCCTAAACCTGACATGTCCTAGTATCAGAAATCCTGTTAGCAAGAAATCCTGGACTCGCAAATTCAAAAGCTGGGCGTGCAAACTGCGCCACTCCACCAGCTTGTTCAAGAAGCCCCGAGTCCAGCAAGGTAGCGTCTGCACAGAGCGCGAGCGAGAGCGAGTGAGGGGTGTGGGTGGGCTAGGACGTTAAATGAATGTGTAGATTAATATAGCACATGTAGTTGACCCCTACTTTTTTAGATAGGGACTGTATTAAGAAGAATTAGAATTAGACTTTAGGATATTATTAGTATTAATTGTAGGATATTATATATTAATAATTATTAATCCTAATAGTTGTTTTCATAGGGACGTGACTGTCATTGTCTCACTCTGTACTGATACCACTACATTATTTTATAGCAGTAAATTTAACCTTTTAGCTTCCTTAGTTTTATGTTGCTGGACTTTATGTTGTAGCTTCTTTTCATTTGTTTGCATGGGTTACCCAGGGGTAAGAACAGTGGAGAGGAGAGGGGAGCAGAAGGAAACCAGTGCTGTATCTGAGCGTCCAGACATTTTTGCAGTGCTTTAAAGTCAAGCGTAGCCCACCCCATCTACCCCTCACCTGCCTGCACAGTTGGGCTCCCCACCTGACCAGGCCCGCGCTGCCCTGGTCCAAATCACATTTGCTGAATAGGTCGAACCACGCGGGCCAGACGCCGCAAAGTTTGCACCTGCAATTTATGTTAAGCTTGCTTTAAATTTAATCAGAACACAATTTAGGACCGCCTTTCCTGTCATTGTCTAATAAATCAGTCAATGTAAAAGTTCTGTTTTATCATTTACCTGGAAAAACAAAGCATGTGCAAACTCTTTGCTTGAGAGACAAATCAGTCTGGCCTAATAGGTGAGCACTTTCTGTCAGGTTTGTTTTTGAGTAATTTGTGAATATATTTTTTTTTTACTATTTGGCCTAAGCACTATTTGGTATAGAGTAAAACCTTATAATTTGGCATTTGTATATCTAATATCTTAAGTCTAAAGCTTGTAGTAAATGAAGTCACAAATGGCACAGAGCATATAGCTTTTAAGCTTGCTGTGTAATTCGAAACGGATCTTACATTTTTGCATTATGTTGTAGTAGGACTATTTTCTCTAATTTAAAGATTTGCAGAACGCTTTCTGTTCTTCATCAGTCAATAACAGTTTGATAGTAGGTTATCCGAGCCGTAGGTGATATCCTGTTCTTTGCTGCCTGGGTAGGCTTTTGGATTTTCTTTTTCTTTTTTATATTACCACAATTCTAACATAGTATAGGATCACCATTAAGCAGCAGAGCTACATGTTTATCTGTTTTTTTGGTATTTCATATACATGAACATATATATCTCAGCATCTTGTATATGTTCAAAATGTATGTGTGTGTATATGTGGTACTGTATCATTTACTCTGTATCTGATTAGAGTACAAGTACTCAGTATCAGCTGGACATAAATCATAATGATCCAGTGTATCCATATACACACAGTAAACACACTATAGATGTGTAATGTTCATAGACATCACACACCATATCCAGTGCCACCATCCGTGGTATTAACAGCTGCTATTAGCACCTGGTGTATGATGCATGAATGTGAGTGAGTGTGTGTGTGACTGGGGGATGGGGGGGGTTGCACATTTTTCTGATGTTCATGACTTGTACTGTTAAAACAACATCTCATACACTGATTTTGCCACTGTTTTTTATAGTCAGGCAGTTTCTCACTCCCATTCCCACTGCAACATGCATCTTCTCAGCATGACATACATCAATAGCCTTATAAATGCCTATGTAAACTGCCATACAGTCATTTTCACTGACTTTGACTTTGTCAAAGATGATCACTGTGGAAACATAATTGTTACACTGTGTTTTGTCATGCTTACACTGAGCAATGTAACTCCCTTATAGACACATGCATGGTAGCTTGTCACAGATCACATTCTAAAAGTGTTTCAGTGATTATTAACACTGTGTTCCTGTGTTTGTTGTGTCTGTGTCTGTGGAATATCACACAAATCCCATTGTTCTGGTCCACTGTTTTGTCTCTGTTTATTTGTATGTGTGTGTGTGTGTGTGTGTGTGTGTGTGTTTCATCTGTTCTTTTTGTGTCTTCTGATTTTGTGTTGGCCTTGTCCTCGTGCCACTGTGTTCTCTTTTCTCTTCTGGACAGATGAAAATTCCAGCAGTCAAGGCGTTAGAGAGGAGAGAGAGACGCCCTCAAATATTCAGCCTTGCTCACGAAGAGGACGTTTCCAGGTGCTTCCTCTGTTCAGCCTGTCATATTGAACTGTGGATACGTTCAGCCATAGCTTTTGTGACATTTTGTCAGCTTATCTCTCAGTTGAACTGGGTTTCTAGAAAGAAAATGGGACGAATTACCACAAGAAAGTATCAGCAAGATGTATTTAATTGATTATTACTGGGTCTTCTGCATTAAAGGACCATCTGCACTGTATCATGAAAAACGAAATGACCTAATTTTGTTAAATACAGTAGTTTTCAAATCAGTCCATGGAGTATTTTGTGTTCTTAATGGATTTGTTCAAATGTGTCAGGAGGAAAAATATAACACATCTACAAGGCCCTGAATTCTCCCTTTAAAATTGGTAGTAACTTTAGGTAGAGTTGCATAAAGAACCACCAGTGTGCAGTATACTTATCGTTTTTTTCCAGGTGACGCCTGTTGTCCAACCTGCAGACCCACCTCCTCCAGCTGAGACAGCTCCAGTCGGAGGAAGTGTCCACAGAATGGTGGGACGCTTCTCTGTCACACAGGCTGAGCAGAGAGAGGAACAGCTCACAGACAGCTCTCCTGTCTCTCCGGACCTGGAGAGGGAGAGAAGGAAGGCCAAAGGGAAGGAAGGAGAGAGGGAGGAAAGGAGGACTCCAGTGCCTGGCCACCACCCCCCACGCAGCCACACACACTCTCCAGTGGGCAGCAGTGATGATGAGAGTGAAGTGGAGGATGAGGACCTAAGGAGGGAGTTGCATAAGCTGAGAGAGAAGTGAGGAAGCACGAGGGTCTCAGTAACTACGTTCATATGAACACGATAGCTTGAATAAGTTGTTACTTAATCTGACATTTACACAAGTTGTATAAAAGCCCTAGTTCATTTATAGTTGTTGCATAGTCTGACTTAACTTGAAATGATATTTTATTTAACATCATTTAAGTTCTAACAAATGTTTTCTGTCTCTCCCTTTCTTTAATTGTTTTTTTTTTTTTTCATTTGCCATATTTCTCTCTTCATGTACTTTTACCTCCATCCTACCTTACTCCTTGGCTCTCATGCTCTTTCACAGACACATCAAAGAAGTGGTGTCACTGCAAGCCCAGCAGAACCGGGAACTCCAGGAGCTCTATAGACAGCTGCGCAGCCTCAAAGACCACCGGCAACCCCTGTCCATGTCCCGGACACCACCGCTCCCCGCCGCACCCCTATCCATCTCTCCCCGCCGCCCTCGCCCTGCCAAAACCAAGCTCCGCCCCCGTCCCCATTCACACATGGACAACAATGGCATCACACACCAAGGTGCTGAGCATCCTCTCCACCTGATGTATCTTCGTGAAAAAGCTTCTCTTTGTTTCGTAATTCCGTTCCTGGGGGTCCGCTGCTCTGTTCATGTTTGTGAGACTATTCCCTGGCTCAGCACTCTGATGAGATCTTGATGAATTGATGTACTACAGGTGCAGTTGTGCTGAAGTCATGCTGAGAATAATTTAAATTATCCAGGCCAGTGAATCTCCAGGAGCAGAGTTAATAAAATGTTTAAAGATTTGCACAGATTCCTAAACAGCCTTAAATTAATGGAAAGAAATGTATCTGTCCATAAAACACATTACTGAGCTTTGCTCTCATGTTAATATGTCTTGTCTGTCTTTGCCCCCTTCTAAACTCAAGCATTTGCACATTTTAGGAAGTCTCCAGCAGTCCAGCAGTTACTCTGGTGGAGAGCAAACCAGGCTGCGTTCCTACTGCAACATGGAAAAAACAGCTCCACAGACCAGGAGAGGTAAGGAACCAATATAAAACAACCAATATAACTAATATAAAAATACAAACATATAATTGGAGCAATGTACTGTACTGTGCCATTATTATGCATTGAAAATACCCAGTATTCAAATGGTTATATATTTAATTTATGTTTTTTCAGACCAGAGTCCTCCTAACCAAAGTTCAGCCAATAAGAAGAGCACATTTACAGATGACCTGCACAAACTCGTAGATGATTGGACAAAAGAGGCTATCGGGCCTTCCCAGCCTAAACCTTCACTCAATCAGATCAAGCAGATTCAGCAAGTGCAGGAGTTAGGTGGCTGGAATCAGGCCACTGAGGTAATATATCCACCAAAGAAATATTTCATCTGAAAATATACAGTAGAGATCAAAGTTACAAAATTACTCATAAATATATTTTGAATATTGGAGACATCCATCTAAAATTTTAAGGAATAGATGTTTGATTTTAGTAGCATGTTATTAAGAAAAATCCATGGAATAAATTTTTTTTTCATATTGTGGAAAATACAGATTGTGGAAAAACAAAACTAAAGAACAGTAACAATTGTAGCACAAATGAAATTTTGGTTGACTAGAGCTTTCAAAAATTAGTTGGAAGTGTAGGAGCTTTTTTTCAGTGCATCAACAGTTTTAGACACTTCCCTGGCTTGATTTTGTTCCACTCGTCTTTTGGCCATAACTTTGTTTCCAGAAATTTTCGATGGGGTTCAGGTCAGGACTGGCCCAGGGCATTTCATTAGTACAGTGTTTTCTCTGTTTCGCAGTGTGTTGAGGGGGATTGTCTTGCATAAAATGTGCTGGCTGGCAGGGAGATGTTTGCAGGGATGGAACCGTGTGTTGCGCAGTTTGTCTTAGTAACATGAGTATTCATGTTGCCGTGTAGCCGTATAAGAGGCCCAACTCCTGTATAAGAAAACATAAACCACAACGCTTCCACTTGACTGACTCAGACAGCAGGACATAACCTTGCCATATTCAGCACTGATTTGGCTAATAATTACTCTTCTCCTGTTCTCTAACAGAGCTTTAATGAATTAGTGTCTTTGCAAGGCTTCAGTATTTTAAAAAATCACACTCTTGGAATGGCTAACTTCTCTTGCAAAG
The DNA here is from genome assembly GCA_037974605.1 of Nannopetersius ansorgii. Classification (NCBI taxonomy): domain Eukaryota; kingdom Metazoa; phylum Chordata; class Actinopteri; order Characiformes; family Alestidae; genus Nannopetersius; species Nannopetersius ansorgii. The sequence continues at coordinate 4,261,480 of JBBPDE010000134.1, forward strand.
ACTTAAAAGGGCTGTCCCTGTGGCCTTCATCTAAACAACCCCCTGTCACAGGGATTCTCCCTCTTTGTAGCGGCTCGCCGTCTTGCAAAAGGCTTAAAAGTATCACTGCTGGATAAATAGGGGTTGTCATAATATAATTAAGGAAAGTGGCACCAGGTGTCAGATTTACACCAACAGTGAAGTACAGTATCCTAAATATCCCAGTTCTCTCTCTTTTTGATCCCTGTAGTGCTAAATATAAACACAGATTATCTAATGTAGGATAATTTAGTGCAAGGGTGTCCAAATCAACAGACTTTGTTAGACATAGACCTTGCTGACCCAGAACTGGGTGTGCCTGGTTTATAGTACCTTAACAATAAATAGTGCAGAATAGATACGAGTACTCAACCAGTGTTCACATAGTCCTGGTATTATGTCATGCTGATTGTGTTCCAGACTCCAGTTAAAGCACCTTTGGATATTTTATTGCCATATTTTTTTTAATGAAGACATTCTTTGTGTATGTTTGTTTTTTCAGGCTTCACCTCCAAGCTGGTTCCCCACAACTTCCATCAATCATAAGAATGCCCCTGTATCATCTAGTCTCTCTACCGTGACCAGCCCAACCTATAGCAGTACAGCAGGACAGGCCCAGCCAACCCCTTCACAGCCTGCTATCACTCCTCTGACACAGCAGAGCCTCCAGCTGCAGTCCCAAGCCTTCCCGCCGCTGCAATACAGCCAGCCTCCACTGCAGATGCAGCTTCTGCCAGGTTCCTTACCGATGAGCCAGCCACAGCTTCTGCCCCAGAACCAGCTGCAGCCCCTGGCCCCACTGGCCAACCTGCCAGCCTCCAGCGTGCCTGCAACTCTTTCCTCTCAGACCACCCCCTCCTCCACACACATTAAAACTACAGGGCCCCCGCTGGCCCCACCTACCAGCATCACAGCTGCCTCTAGCTGCGCCTCCACAGTTGCTGGCCAAGATGCCATCACTGTGGCAACCTTCTGCTCCTGCTCCTCCACAAGTTCGTCGTGCTCCTCCTGCTGCTCCTCGTCTGCTTTGCCAGCCAGTGCCAAACTTCACCCCACCGCCCCCACCTCCGCCCTCCCTTTAGGACAGCAGTGAGCATCAGACAGGTGAAATTGAGGACAAAGTGGAGCGAAGAAAGGAGAGAATAGGTTTCCCCTTTGAGAATGTGAAAGTAGAACATGAATCCTAATGTACAGTTTGTACAGAAAAAACCCTAGGAACTAGGAAGGGGCTTCTGAGTGTCAGTGTGCACGGGTGTGGAGTGTGTAAATTATGTAGTGCGTGTGTATTTGTGTGTGCGTGAGTGCGCGTTCACTTCTTTTTTTTTCCCCCTAAGACATATCCTCTTTGTGTTTCTGCACTGTTGAGATTTGTATCCAACACAGTTGGACCTTAACTCTTCCTATATAGAGTTACAAAAGAAGACATTTTTGACAAAAAAAAGAGATCATTTTGTTTCCGTTTCTCAACATTTATGTTGAACTATTTGAATTAAAAAAGTGCAATTAGTAACTGATATTTGAATTCATCTTTCCGTGTTGTTGTGATGCGTGTCTGTATAGCTTAAAAAAAGATATTTTTTAAAAATGCGCACGGAGACAACAACCCAGATGTTAAACAGTGAGCCGCCATTTTAAGATAATATAGCACAAAACATCTCCACGAGCATCAAGGCGGAAACGAAGTTACGGCAGTTACAGCAATCGCATGTTCCGCAACAGAGCATGGTAACAGTTATCTGGCAACCATCATCTTAGCTATGAGGCCAACATAAACACTGTTGTACAGTGTAGTGCACGAATTAGGCATGTTCTTCATGTTCTTCTATTTTACATTAATTAACTAAAGTAAAATTTTTAGATTAGGTTAGGCATTTTTATAGAATAACACCATTAGGGGTCATTCGTCTAAACTGATTTCAATCCAGTGTTCTTCAGTAGGTCATGGAAAGCAGCTCCAAGGTCTCTGGTTGCAAACAAATGGATGTAGCTGATGCGGTTGCAGTATTTCCTCTCTCACATTAGCTGACTCTTCTTCTCTGAGGTTTACAGCATTAATCCACCTCCCATAATAAGGACTAAAGCAAACATTACTTAGTCTTGAGTTTGTGTGTTTTGCACAACTATGTTCATGCCTCTAAGTAAGCCAAACTGTGAAGAGGCAATGCTATTACACTTTTTTGTGAAGAAACATTATCAGAAGCTATATATATATATAAGCTAAGATAAGATAAACCTTTATACATATATAAAGAGAGATAAATCAGTTAAAGTGAGTTTGCTTTGTACATTGATGAGCAATTACAGATTAAAAACTGCCAAATGAATTCAAGAGTGGATGATTTTGCACCTGGGTTATCCTGATAATACATTGCTTAAGTCTAATCATCCCCCACAACAGCTCAATATTATGAGGTGCCTCTATAGGACACGTGGCGTTGTCTGGCCTCATCTGATCATTGTTTACAGACATGTTTACTCTATATCGCTCCATGCAAAAACAAATAAACAAACAAAAACATAGGATTGTGTTGTTCGGATGGCAAGCGGGCCTATCAGCTTCTGCTTGGTGTCCGGAATTGACACTTTCTCCTATATATTTTTACATATATTTACCACAGACACGCAGAACAGCATCTTCTGTGCCCATGAATGTTGTCCTAAACAAAAATGAAGGATTATTAGGTTTAAAACACCTACAGAATTATATGGTGCCGGTGGAAATGTTTTACAGTACAAATCGAGACAAAAGTTTATGACAGTGAAAACAAAAGATCTAGTTTGTGTTGTTACCAAGTCTTGCTGTGCTTGATTTTGTGGATGTTTTTAAAAAGTGGATGAGACTGTGGCATTTGTGTCAGATTTGTGATAAATTACAGAAAACCTGTGTTGGTTTTTCATTTTCTATTAGACAGGCAACATCCTCCCAATAACCGATGACACATAACTAACAGTGGTTAGTTTCAGGCTAGCACGTCTTTCACGGCGCCACCCTTGGGAACTCGCCCCATCCTGAAGTGTTACCAAAATGTAATCTACGAGAAAAGCATTATTTTTGTATTTTTGGAACTGGGGTTGTAAAAAATGTAAAATGATGTACTGATCGGTGTTGAATAAGTTGCAGTTAGTTGATGATGGGACACCCTGGTCCTCGGCTTTGTTTGTAGAGTTCCCCTGCTCAGCCCTAGCTCAGACCCGAGACAGCTACACGCTGGGAAGGTTTTTGATATGATTTTTTTCTTTCGGTTTAATATGATCCAATTGGTGTGCAGAAACTGTAAGTCAATCATTTTCACAGTCTACTGTCTATCTGCTGAAATTGTTAGGAATTTTTACCAGGGGACCCAGTATTACTAAACTGAGCACTAATGGTTCGAGGTTATTTGATCAAAAATAATCTAGAAGACTTAACTTTTATTGCTGGTGATTTAGCTACTGTAAAATTACAACTAATTCTATTGTTGATTTTATTTATGTTTTGTAACTAATCGAAATAAAAGATGGTGTTAAAAACATCAGAACTTGATTCTTGTTTCACGTGTTGTTTTAAGCTGTAATGATATTTTCAGCCAGTAGGTGTCTCACAGCTCCCAGAGCGGGAAGACGTGATTCGTTGGAAGAGCTTGAATCTTGAGTTACTGATTTATTGGTGTTATTGGTGTAATCATTCACAAAGAATAAATTCCTGTAAATTCAGGGCGTGCGAGGGTCATAAAAGTCTTAATTTGTCTGAAAATTACATTTTACAAAAGAAAGGCCTTCATGGCTGCCCGAAGTGTGACCTGCAGGCCAAAGTTGGACTGTGAGGACATTTGTTTTGACCCTTCAGTCACCCTAAACCCACCCTCTCACCCAGTGAGAGAACATATGTTCTATTCTGTCTATTACTTCATACTTTACTACTTACTATACATTTTTAATATATTACTAATACAACATACATATGATCCAGAGGCAAGTATCAAACACACTTAG
>JBBPDE010000134.1:4294360-4309199 GCA_037974605.1 Nannopetersius ansorgii
GGCTGTGTTCCAAACGAAGGCTGTTTGTTGTTGACATCTGTGTTCCAAACAAAGGCTCTCTGTTGTTTATGGCTGTGATCCAAACAAAGGCTCTCTGTTGTTGAGGGCTGAGTTCCAAACGAAGGCTCTCTTATGTTGAGGGCTGAGTTCCAAACCAAGGCTCTCTGTTGTTGAGGGCTGTGTTCCAAATGAAGGCTTTCTATTGATGAGGGCTGTGTTCCAAACGAAGGCTCTCTGTTGTTGATGGCTGTGTTCCAAATGAAGACTCTGTTGTTCATGGCCGTGTTCCCAACGAAGGCTTTCTATTGATGAGTGCTGTGTTCCAAACTAAGGTTCTCTGTTGTTGACGCCTGTGTTCCAAACGAAGGCTCTCTCTTGTTGACGGCTGTGTTCCAAATCAAGGCTCGCTATTGTTGACGGCTGTTTTCCAAACAAAGGCTCTCTGTTGTTGATGGCTGTGTTCCAAACGAAGGCTCTCTGTTGTTGACGGCTGTGTTCCAAACGAAGGCTCTCTGTTGTCGAGGACTGTGTTACAAACGAAGGCTCTCTGTTGTTGAGATTTGTGTTCCAACTGAAGGCTCTCTGTTGTTCATTGCTGTGTTGCAAACGAAGGCCCTCTATTGTTGAGGGTTGTGTTCCAACTGAAGGCTCTCTGTTGTTCATTGCTGTGTTGCAAACGAAGGCCCTCTGTTGTTGAGGGCTGTAAAAAGTGACATAACTTAAATTATAAATACAATATAAATAAGGAACTGCACAAAAATAGACATTAAAATTTTAACAAAAAGGCGATCTTACAAAGACCTCTGGTGGTGTGTTTTGGTATTGCCTTAGCCTAAATGACTTAAACTACACCACAATCTCCTCAACCTTCACATAACCTGCTACAGCTTTACTCTCCTGGTCTTTCTTGCGGCAAAGTCATCTACAACATCATTATATGACAACTGATTTGGTAATATTTAAATCTAATACTTTATGTAAGCTATTTATATTGTATTTCACATATTCAGTTAATATTTTTTGTATTTCCTTCTAAATATTTGAATGTGCAATTGGTTTATTTAAATAAAAGAATGTCTAAAACAAAGCTATTCAGTTTCTTGTGAGTATATGTACACTAGCAGTGGAATTTACTGCGATGCAAGGGGGCGCCACCTAAAATCTTGCCTAGGGCTCCAAATTTGTTAGGGCCGGGCCTACGGCTAGCACTAGAGCTGTATGAACCACACGTCTTTTCTGTTAAGACTCCTGACTGAGAGACTTAATTCAAAAACAAAGAGGTCTAGAGTTACGCCTCAAACTAACCGTTTAGTTAAAGTGAATGACTTTAGGCTCACTATGCTATTAGTACAGAGTACATGTGTGCAGAGCGCCGTTTCTGGAGAAAGAACTGAACAATCAAAGGCATCAATGTTCAGTAAGAAATTGCAAAAAAAAAAATATGGTAAAAAATGCCTGAAAATGTCTATATTTATAGTGTAAACCCTAAATACCCCCCCCCCAAAAATCAGAGAAACAAAACAGAATAATGAAGCAGATAAAGGAACATGTCACTACATATACTGAGAAGTTTGTCTCTCTGACCTCCACTCTTAGAAGAAACGGTCTCTTAGCACTATCCCGTGGACGTTACCCAAAATACTATTCCGATAAAACATTATTTCAGGTTATTAGTTCACTTGCCTTTTTTCCACTGCGGTCATTCTTCCGAGCGTGGAAACAAGAGAGAAACAATGGATCAGACTGACAGCTTTATAAACACATACACAGACTGACTTTCCCCAACAAACCTGTATATTCTAATATTTCCTGTATTATTTGTGTGCACCAGTCAGGTCTGAATTGTAACTCCATTTTAAAACACTAATGGATGAGATATTGAACAGAAACTCACGAAGGACAGCTTAAAAGAAAAAGGAGTGGTGGGTGGCAGGAAGAAAGGGGTTTCCCCAATTTATGCTGCTGTCAGTAACGCGGGAAAGTAGATGAACCGCCATTGGCGTTTTTGTCCAATCTCGCGGAAAGAAAAAGTAAAAAAAACACGATTAATCACGATCTCATAACGAAAAAAGCAGCAGCTCCTTAAACGGACTGTTGGGTGGCTCTTAAAAGAGCCGTTGGGGTTGTTTAGGTCATTGTCACTTCAGGGTGAACCTGCTTCAACACTTTGTAGACGTAGATGGCGTAGCTCTCCTTCCTGGACTTTCTGTGCTTCTTTCCTCCTTTGCCAGCCGTCTTAGGCACAGCCTTCTTCGAGTCCTTCTTGGGGGCAGACTTGGCAGGCTCAGGCATGACGCTCCTCTTCACACGAGACTGAAGAATGAAGAGGGGATGCGCAGGACCGGTGCTTTTCACCCTTCACTATTCTGAGTAGAGAAGGATCCGCCAACTAACAATCATGGGCCAATAACAGGCAGCCGCTCTGTGGGCACCTCCCAGCTCTCCTGTCTTCCATCCCCCCACAAGCCACAGAGCCTCTTTGTTCCCCTTCCCGCGCAAACTGCGTTACACAGTTACAGCATAGATTATGATGATAATTAATCCTAACTAATTTGTGGAGCGGCACTCCAAAATCTGGTGGAAAGAAAAGTGGAAGCCGTGGTTTCTGCAAAGAAGGGATCACCTTCCCAGTAACATCTATGTATTTGAATGAAAGTCCCTTTAGGTGTGGTGGTCAGGCGTCCCAATACTTTTCTCCACATTGTCCATATTCTTTATGTGCTCGGAAAGATTATTTTGTACGTTTTTAATACAGAACATATCCTGATCCTGACTGAGATTTCTGAACTCGATGGGTTTAGCATACATTTGGTCAGTAATCAAAGATTTAGATGTCGTTGTGGGAGTCATTTAATCCGTCTATATTCAATTGTTCATATTTACGTTAAAGTCAGAAAACATCCGTTTACCATAGCTTACTCTAGAATGTCCTTTTCAGTCTTCCAACTGCTAATGCTGCCTGTCCATTCTGCTTAGAATTCCATTTCCTGCATGTGTATATATGTGTAGCAGACGGTACAAGGAAGAGCGCTTTTGTTTAAGGTGTGGGTGGCTCTTAAAAGAGCCGTTGGGTTTAACGTTGTTGTGGACGGGCGTTTTAACCTCCGAAACCGTAGTGCGTACATCCCTGGCGCTTGAGAGCGTACACCACATCCATGGCGGTGACGGTCTTCCTCTTGACGTGCTCGGTGTAGGTGATGGCGTCGCGAATGATGTTCTCCAGGAAAACCTTGAGTACGCCGCAAGTCTCTTCGTAGATAAGACCCGAAATACACTTGACTCCGCCACGACGGGCCAAACGGCGGATAGCAGGCTTGGTAATGCCCTGGATGTTGTCTCTGAGCACTTTACGGTGACGCTTGGCGCCTCCTTTACCGAGTCCCTTGCCGCCCTTTCTTTTTTTTAATATTTTTATTTATTTAATGAATAGGCATGACATTACACAAAAACATGGTTTAAATTACATAGCATAATACATTACAGGTTAATACATTAGGAAGAATAAGGAAAAGAAAGAAAAGGAAAAAAGAGAACTATACCAGATAAAAGAGATAAGATACATATTTAACAAGAAGAAGGGAAAAGGGAAAGGGGGAAAGGGATAAAAGGACTTATTTGAAGTTAGAAAGGTCAAATATATTATTTAAGAGTTCACTGGGGAATTTTCGTCTCCTGATGTCAGGTACAATGTTTTTGAAAACCATGTCACTCGTGACATATTGCTGGTTGATTGTCATTTTACACCTGCTTTTCCATAGTTTGAATTTAACTATGCACATAGTGAGCCATGCAAAGTCATGTTCTACTTTTGTCAAAGGGACGTTAAAAATTCCAAAAAAAATGGCGTGAGAATCAATTTGTAGTTTAAAACCCCAATGTGAGAGTTTTTCCCACACATTTTTGGACCGAGGACAAGATAGCAAAAAATGTTCTAACGTTTCTAATTCTGTGCAATTTGGCATCGGACATATGGTCGTTTTAACAAAACAGCTCCATTTGACTACAGCTCTTACTGGGAGTCTTCTTACTGCTACCAGCCAGGCTGTGTCTCTGAGATGCTCCGTTAAAACTTTGTTGTTAATGTTTTGGTTGCATGTTGCTCTTTGGCTCTCCATAAGATCTCTATATTCGAGGGAGCTTCCATATTTATCCTGAATTATTGTATTATATATTTGTTTGTTAGAGTGGTCCAACCAGTCAATTCCTAGATTACTGTGTTGAGTGATAAAATCTGAATAAATTAATTTAAAATGTGGAATATTAGCTCTAGCTCTTCCCTTCTTACTGCGCCAATTAGTGAGGTCACCTATCCATTGTACCTGTCTGTTTATTCCCTGGGCTATAATTTTACAAAAAGAAATCCTTGTTTTAAGGATTAAATCTATGGCTCCTAGGCCCCCACTAGTTCTGGGTTTAAACAGCCACTCTCTCTTGGTCACCTCCCTTGTAGTGCCCCAAATAAAATTGCAACAAATTTTATTTAGGCGCTTGCCCCATTTTTCTGTTAGGGGGTAGACGCAGGACAAAAACAAGATTCGAGAAAGAATTAGGCTTTTAAATATGATGATTTTGGTTTTATAATTTAGTCTAAAATATTTCCATCTATCTAGTTCCTCGGTTATTATGGTCTCTTTCTCACGCCAGTTTCTTTCCGAGTACCCTTCATTGTCTATTTGAATTCCTAACATTTTTAAACTGTCACTTTCTGTTATATCGATCGAGAATTTTTTTCCTTTGTTTCCAATCCAAATACACTCTGTTTTATTTTTGTTTAGACATGCTCCTGATATTTGTTCGTATACATTAAAATGATTTAGTGCTATATCCAAATCCTCTTTCCTTTTGGCAAAAATTAATATGTCATCTGCATACGCTAAAATTGATATGTTCTTATTATTTAGTTTGATTCCTTCAATTCTATTATCGTTTTGTATTCGAGATATTAACGGGTTAATCTCTATTACATACAAGGCTGTGCTTAAGGGACAGCCTTGTTTGACCCCTTTCATTACTTGGAATGGCTTACTTAGTGTTCCATTGATATTAACTTGCACATTAGATTTAAAATACATGCACTTAATCATTTCAATAAAAACAGTGGGCAGTCCATACATTTCGAGTGTGTTCCATAAGTAGCTTCTGGACACTAGATCAAAAGCTTTCTTTTGTTCTAGCGTTACAATAAAAAAATTTCCTTATACTTGTTATACAACAATTCTCTTAATATAGCAAGATTATCCCACATAAAACATCCCTTTATCGCGCATGTTTGTACTTGAATTATAATTTCTTCTAAAACTTGGTTAAATCTGTTACTTAAAATTTTGGCAAAGATTTTATAATCCACATTTATTAATGTTAAATGCCTCCAATTGTTAAGGTTTTGGGGATCACCCTTTTTAAAAATTAAGGTTAAGATCCCGTCATAAAAGGAGTTATGCATAAAACCTTGCTTAATGCCTTTGTTAAAAACACGAGCTAAAAGGTTATGTATGTATGGGGGACAATCTTTATAAAATTCAGCAGGCAAACCATCTTTCCCTGGAGATTTGTTTGTATTAAGTTGTTGTATTGCTTCTACTATTTCTTCCAGATCTATAGGTTTGCTTAATTGTTCTAAAGGAAGATCTATTTTTTTTCCCATTATATAACATAGTGTCTTCTATTGCTAAAGTGACATTATTTTCCTTATACATATTTGATATAGTCTCAAAAACATAATTTTTAATATCACTAAGATCACTTAAAATGTCACCATTCTCATTTTTAATAGATTCAAACTGGGTTATTTTTTGTCTTTTTTTAATGTTTTGAATATCCTATCTCTATTTAGTGTATCATCTGATATGATACCTGCATGGAATTGTGTTTTAATTAAGGGTTCATTATTGTATTTGCCTAATTCTTTTGTTAAGGAATTCAATAGTATTTCTTCTTCCTCCGATTTAATTATTTTAGTTTGAGCTGTAAAAATTGAGTCATTAGTTTGGAGTAGTTAAGATTTATTTCCATGTTTCGTTGTCTGGCCTGATTTATAAAAAAATTCTTTAGGCGATTTTTTAAGGTTTCCCACATTTGAAAATCATCTGTAAACAGGTCTTCTACAGTTTGGAAAGCTTCTATTTCCTTAATTAGATTGCTTTTAATTGTTGTATCTTTTAAATGCTTCACGTTAAGTTTAAATTGTATCTTTTTCCCTTTACTTAAAATTGTGTTTACTATGATACCTAAGTGGTCTGAGTTTACAATGTGTTCAGTTTTATACGACTGGGTTGTATATCTATTCGGGTTTGTGTGTTTTTATCAAAACGTGTAAAATCATTACCTAAAGGATTTAAGGCACGGTAGGTATCAATCATGTTGTGTGTTTCCCCTATACTTTTTAATAGTTTCCCATCCCTAGAGATTTGCCCTACACCCTGTACGCTATCTAGTGAATCTGTGATGGTGTTAAAGTCACCACACAAAAAAATGGGGTAACCGATACAGAGGAGTTCACTTAACTTGTGGAATAGTCGCATTTTGCCCACACGATGTGTGGGTGCATAAACATTAATGATTCTAATTTTTGTGTTTTTAAAGATACAATCCACTAAAAGAAGTCTACCAGGCAAAATTTCTCTTACTGTTAATAAGTTTGCTTTCCCATTAAAAAAAATGGCAACACCATCTGCTACGTCACTGCCAAATGAAACTATTGATGGACCCAGAGCCCACCTATTTTTTATATCCTCTGCGTCGGAGATAGTTTTAAGTCTTAGCTCCTCTGCACACACAATATCACAGTTTCTGTTCATTAGTAAGTAGAGCTTGGAACCACGATTCTTTGTCGATTGCATACCTCTAACATTTATGGATAATATGTTGAGATAAGTCATGATAAGTGTAGTGGGCACAGCAAAGAATGTCTACCACTAATAAACATGAAAAGGGTGTGTACAATCAAACAATGATAATCATTTAGCTTTCTTTTTACTCACGTTAGGAGGAGGGGCGCGTTGCTTTCGTTTTCCGATTACAGTTTTCCATTTTTCAGTGTTTTCTGGTTCATTGGGCCGAAAAGAATCTTCTAGTTGCACTTTGGTTGCGCAAACAGAAAGTCCTTTTGTTTCTTTTGGAAGCTGGAAAAGTTCTCCTGTTGCTCCTTCTGCGACCTTTGGTTGGCTGGTGCCTTCTTGTGACTCACTTTCTGAGTTGGAGGTATCAGAAGTTGAGTCGGATGAATCACTTTCAGGTGACGAGTCGTCTTCAGAGCTGCTGTTGGTGTCTTTAGGTGTTCCATCCTTTTCCTTGGTGATGGGGTCTGCATGACTGCTTGAAATCTGTGCTGACTCTGTTACAGGTAAAGCAGTCTGCGTTTGTCCCGGCTGAGCCGAGGTGCTGCTTTCCTCCCATTGTGTCTCCGATGCATTGTCCTCCAGCATGTTAGCTTCCATGCTAAGCTCAACACGCCTCTTGGCCTTGTTTACAAAGGAATGAGGACAATTAAAGAAAGTGTGGCCACTCACGTTGCACAGATTGCACAGTTCTTGATTAGTACATTCCTTTCCTTTGTGCCCGAGTTGCCCACACTTCCAGCATTTGCTGGTAGCACAATCCTTAGCTTGGTGTTCCGTTGAGGAGCAGATGTAGAACGACTTCGCCTGGCCTTGATAAGAAATTTTGCCGTCGTATGGGCCCATTGTAATCGTGGCAGGAATTTGCACGAACATTCCTTCCGGGTTGGTGCGGAGTTTAACTTTATATCTTCAAACACCGTACCATAGCCCGAAATGATCCACAGGTTTGTGTACTGGCTGTAAAATCTCACAATACCTGTTTAAGTAGTGCTCAACATCAGCATCAGCTATACGTCCAGTCCAGAATTTAAAATACAAAAAGCGTACGTCTTGTGGCATTGATGCAAAACATTCCCAGTTTTTCCAAAAACCGTTGTTATTGGTTGCAATAAGGACTTGTAGGGAGCACTGCAAGGCTCGAGGGTTATTAAAAACTACTTTAAATTCCCTTCTGTTCTGCATTGCGATAAAGGAGTAGATGTCTCCAACATTAATCCATTGGCTTAGGAGCAAATGGTGTCCCACCTCTGACCGATTGGGTATTTCGCCATCAGAAATGAATTTTAGTCTCACCCAGTGCCTGCCCGCCGCTTGCGGGTGAGCTGCGTCGGCGGCCATTGAGTAGACGCGTCATGGGGAAGAGGAGGATTAGCATTCCTTGCCTCTTCCACTCATGGTCGCTACGCCCTTTCTTTTTTTTTAAATATTTTTTATTTATTAATGATAAATTGCATTACACAGAAAGAAAACAGTTACACATACACACAAAATTATACATACACATTGACATTTTTTTTTAAACAAAGTACAGTTATTTAAGGAAAAAGGATACATCAAATACCTTTAAAAGTTCTTTGGGAAACTTCCTTCTCCGAATTTTGCACATAACATTTTTGAATACTATGTCACTTGAAACATACATATGATCAATGGTGATTTTGCATCTAGTCTTCCATAATTTAGATTTTATAATACATATGGTAAGCCATGCAAAATTATGTTCATCCTTCGTTAAAGAAGTATTAAAAATGCCAAAAAAACCAGACATAGGGTCAATCTGGAGTTTGAAACCTGAATTCGAGAGTTTCTCCCATACCTCTCTTGACCTAGGACAGTCTAGGAGGAAATGTTCTAGGGTTTCTGTATCCGTGCAATTCGGCATAGGGCACAATGTTGTTGTAACAAAACAACTCCATTTGACTAGGGCACGTACTGGTAGTCTACTTACTGCTATCAGCCATGTAGTGTCCCTGAGATTTTCTGACAATATTTTATTGTTGATGTTTTTAATACCTGTAGTGTTTTGTTTGCCGTCCAGATTTCTAAATTCAAATATAGTGCCATACTCACGTTGTATTATTGTGTCATATATTTTTTTACTGGAATGTTCTAGCCAATTGATCCCCAAATCACTGTAGCGCGTTGTGAAATCAGAGAAATCGGATTGGTAATGTTACCGAGCCATTCAACTTGCCGGTTTATTCTGTGAGCTATGATTTTACAATAGGATATCCTGATTTTAAGAACTAAATCTATGGCACCTAGACCGCCACTAGATCGTGGTTTAAAGAGCCACTCCCGTTTAGTTACTTCTCTTGTCGTGTTCCAGATAAAATTGCAACAGATTTTGTTGCCCTATTTGCCCCATTTCTCTGTTAATGGATATATACACGCTAAGAAAAGGATTTTGGAGAGTGTAAGACTCTTAATTAGGTTTATTTTAGTTTTATAACTTAGATTAAAATTTTTCCATTTATTAATCTCTTCATTTATGATTTCTTCCTTCACGCGCCAATTTCTTTCTGAATCACCTTCATTATCTATATGTATGCCTAGAACCTTAACATGACTGTCTTCGGGAACATCGATGGAAAATTTTTCTGCAGGATTTCCAATCCAGACGCATTCAGTTTTGTTTTGGTTTAGACAGGCACCTGATATACATTCATATGTCTTAAAATGATCCAGTATTATGTCTAATTCCTCTCTCTTTCTAACTAAAACTAAAATGTCATCAGCATAGGCCAAAACAGAAATTCTTTTGTTATCATTTAGCTTTACACCACTCAATCTACTGTCATTTTGTATTGAAGAAATTAAAGGGTTGATTGCAAGCATGTAAAGGGCTGTGCTTAAAGGACAACCTTGTTTGACACCTTTCATAACTTTGAATGGCTTACTCAAAGAACCATTAATATTAATTTGTACATTTGACGTATGATACATACATTTAATCATGTTTATAAAGTCCTTGGGAAAAGCATACATTTCTAATACATCCCATAGATATTGTCTAGCCACTAGATCAAAAGCCCTTTTTTGATCTAGAGTTACAATGTAAAAGTTTTCTTTATATTTGTTCAGTATCAGTTCTCTTAGTGTGCCGAGATTGTCCCACATATATCTCACTTTAATGGCGCAAGTTTGTTCTTTGATGATTATTTCATCTAAGGCCTTATTTATTCTATTAGTTATTACTTTGGCAAATATTTTATAGTCAGCATTCATTATTGTTAAGTGTCTCCAATTATTAAGATCTTGGGCATTGCCCTTTTTAAATAACAATGTTAAGATTCCATCATAAAAAGTATCATACATGTGTCCTCGCTCTAAACCTTTATTAAAAACTTGAACCAAAAGGTTATAAATGTATGGGGGACAATTTTGATAAAACTCAGCGGGTAACCCATCCTTACCAGGAGATATGTTCAAATTCAGTTGTTTGATTGCATCAAGAACTTCATCCAACTCAATTTGTCTAGTTAAAGGTTCAATGGAGAAATCTGCTTTTGGCTTTTGTTGTAGAGGTGTTTTCCTACAGATACCGTCATGTTCGATTGTTTATACATGTTAAATATATTTTCCAAAATATAAAGCTCAATTTCATCAGGTTTAGTTATGATATCGCCCTACAGAGTTTTAATTGTCTCGAAGGATGTAGCCTTTTGTCTCTTTTTAAGTGTTTTAAAAATCCTCTCTCTATTCAACAGATCATCAGAAATAATGCCAGCATGGAATTGTGTCTTAAATAAAGATTCATTATTATATTTATCTAATTCATTGGCTAAAAAGGTCTGTAAATCTTCCTCTTCGTCTGTTTTATTTTTCTTTTAATTTTAAATTTAAAAACTGCGGCATTATTTCCTGATATCTTCTGTTCTTTTCAATGTTTCGTTGCCTTGCTTTATTAATAAAGAATTTTTTTAAACGGATTTTAAGGGTTTTCCATTTTTGAAAGACATCTGTGAATAAAAAGTCTAATGTCTGTAAAGCCTCTATTTCATGTACCAATTCATTTTTGATTGTTAAATCTTTAAGAAGTTTCACATTAAGTTTCCATTGGTATTTCCTTCCTTTAGATAAAATAAGATTTTCCACAACAACTAGATGATCTGAATCAACAATATGTTCAGTGTTATAGGAGGTAATTTGAATATTTTTTGAGGCATAGACTCTATCTATCCGAGTTTTTGTATACTTATCGAAACGTGTGAAACCTGTTTTCGCAGGATATAAAAAGCAAAAGGAGTCATTTATTTTACTTGTGTCACTGTTTTTTTTTTTTAAGTGCCCCATCTCTGGAAATTTTTCCATCACCTTGTATGTTGTCTAAGGGTTCTGTAATGGTGTTAAAGTCTCCACACATAATTATTGGATAACCCACGCATAGTAAATCACTTAGTTTATGAAATAATCTCATTTTTCTTACTCTGTCTGTAGGTGCATAAATATTTATAATTCTCATTTTGGTGTTTTTAAAAATACAATCAATGAGCAAAAGTCTACCAGGACATATTTCTCTGACTGTTTAGCCGTGCCATTAAAGAAAACTGCAACTCCGTGTGCTTTATCATGTCCATAGGAGACTACAGAGGAGCCAAGAGCCCACCTGTTTTTAACATCATCTGCATCTTAATTAGATTTTAGTCGCATTTCTTGGGTACAAACAATGTCACATTTTTTACTCATTAAAGTATGTACTTTAGGACCTCAATTTTTTTCTGATTGTATCCCTCTAACGTTAATAGATAATACTTTAAGACATTTCATAAAAGACAGAAAGGAAGAGCCATTGACAGTTCACATTTTAAAATGTCCACTAAGCATACAGATTATTTTGATTTTTTCTGAATACTCACATCTAGCGGGGTGGAGCGCTGCCGTCATTTGGTAGATGCCTTTTTCCATTGTCCAGTGTTCTCACAGAGTCCAGTTTGGAAAGAATCTTGGAGCTGTACTTCCGTGATTTGACAAAGTTCCACCGAGATATCTTTCAAAGGTCGAGTAGGTCCATGTGTTGAGTCTTTTGTCTTGGATTGTTCAGTGTTCTCAGGTCCGTCACTTTATGAGTCCGACGCGTCAGTTGATGACGATCCGCTGCTGGATGTGGAATCAGAACCGTCGCTGGAGGATTCCATGGGCTCGCTTCTGTTCCCAGTAGTGGAGACTGCATCAGTAGTCGAGGTTTGTGTGGGTTCAGTTGTGTTCGGGATATTGCTTTGTTGTTGGGTTTCTGGATTTGATCTGCTCTCAACTTCTGTCGCTCCTGGTGTTTCCATTTCCTGTGTGTTCATCTCTGTGTTTGGTTTGGTGGTTTTCTGAGTCTTATTGCTGCAGGATAGAGGACAGTTGAAGTAGGTGTGACCACTCGCGTTACACAGGTTACAAAACTCCTCGTTGGTACATGCTTTGCCTTTATGGCCGAGTTTGCCACATTTCCAGCACAGTCTTTCGCCTGGTGCTCCGTAGAGGAACAGATGTAGCAAGACTTGGTCTGACCTCGGTACGATATGTTCCCATTGTAGGGACCCATTGTGATGGAAGTTGGAATTTGGCGATATGTGCCATCTGGATTGGTGAGGAGCTTGACCTTGTATCTGCGTATTCCATACCACAATCCAAATTGGTTGAGTGGTTTGAAAACTGGCTGCAACAGCTCACAGTATCTACTTAAGTAGTGTTCTATATCTGCGTCTGCGATTCTCCCGGTCCAAAACTTCACATACAGTAGACGCACATCTTGTGGTGTAGATGGTGGTGGGATGAATATCACCCTTGTTAATCCATTGGCTCTGAAGGAGGTGGTGGCCCACCTCTGAGCGATTGGGAATTTCTCCTTCCGCTATAAACTTTAGTCACACCCAATTTCTTCCCGCAGTCTGCGGGGAGCTTTCGCTGGCGGCCATTGAGTAGTCGCGTCACCAGGAAGAGGAGGATTAGCAGCTGCCGCCCTTGCCTCTTCCACTCGTGGTCGCTACTTCCGGTTCACCGAAAAAGAATGAATGAAGCCTTCATGCGCCTGCAGCACCTGTTATGCTAGTCTAAAGGACCTAGATGAAAACACAAAGGAGGGAGGTGGAGCCTGAAATACGTCAGTACGTCAACGAAAGAAAATGGACTAAACATACACAAAATAACAATAGGAAAATAGAAACCAGAAAATGTATTTAGACGTTTTTTAATTGGCTGCTTCATAGAACGATGCTGTGCGAGTCACTTTGAAATCTTAACACAGAGCTCACAATCTCATTTACTACTGTAAGCTCCGAGCGTTTGGGCCGGAGCCAGCACGAGACAAAGAAAAATCAGCTCCATCGTCGTTTTAAGAAATAAAACAAAATACTGGACTACAGTACCTGAGCCAGTTAACCTGAACCGTCAGTCTCAAACTGCACTACAATATTTTGAACATAAACTTGAAATGAGTTTCCATATCAGATCACAGTTTGCCGAGCCAGTCCAGGAGGGAGAGAGAAATCCCTCTCGCACTTTCTCCAACACCGAACGAAAAACAGAGCATTCTGGGAAATGGAGTCCTACTACTAAAATGTGGTGGAGTATAAAAAGAACAGTGCGATAATGCACAAGTCTAAAGAACCCAAACGTAAATGTAATTAAATGTATAGAAATGTTTTCTTTATGCTCCAGAGTTTCTTGTTCATAGCAGTCTGCCATAGAGAGCACAGTGGTTTGAACATACATTTCACCACAGTCCAGTCCTTCTGACCAACATACACTATGAGGACAAATGTATTTGGACATTCCCGTTTTGCAGGGTTTGAGCAAGGCCCCTTGAGTCCAGGGAAGGGAAACCTCAATGCTTCAGAATACCAAGACATTTTGGACAACAGCATGCCTTCAACTTTGTGGACACTATGCGGGAAGGCCCCTTTCTGTTCCTCCATCAGTGTGCCCCGGTGCACAAAGCATGGACACAAGGCGTGGAAGAACTTGACTGGACCAAACAGAGCCCTGATCTCAGCCCTACCCAAAAGGTTTGTGAGGCAGACTTTTCGGCCCGACACCGGCGCCTGACCTCATAAATGCTCTACGGAATGGACGGGCACACGTTCTCACAGAGACACTCCCAAATCTAGCGGATAGAAGAGTGGAAGCTGTTACTGCTGCAAATAGAGTAACCGACTCCATAGTAAAGTCTTTGTATTTGAATGCAAATTAAAGTTTTGTATGTTTTTAACACAGAACATATTCTGATCTTGACCGAGATTTCTGGATTCAAAGGGTTTAGCATACATTTGTTTAGCTATTAAAGGTTAGAGTTCCTTGTTGGGGTCACAGAGAAACGCTAGAAAATGGTTGGAGCGGAGCACTGAAAACGCGTGGGACAAGTGATTGAGAGACTTTTGGTCCTTCTTACTTTTAACTGACTGTAGGTGCGCCCTCTGGTGGACATATTCTGTAAATACAATCAAAAGCAATTGGCTACAATTACCAGTCTTTTTCATTTATCATTCATGGAGCTTGGATGCCCTCGTGTGGCCAATCGCTGCAACTGCAAGCGTTTCATTGCCGAGCAAGTTTATAAAAGAATGTCTTTTATTGTCACTAAACACAACTTCCTTCAAAAGCCACACAAAAGAATAAGATATACATATATGTAAAATAAACAAATTACCGTTTTATATACAGTGTATATACAGTGGAGCTGTTTAAAAGGCATTTTCTCCTGAATGCAGTGCTTTCTATGGTGGAATTGGATATCAGCCGTTAGAAGCTCTCTGCTGCCCTGGTCCATTCAGTGGTCAGTTGGTGTAACTACAAGTGGATCTCGTCTGAATCCAAGAAGGCTGACAAACAGACACAAATGAGTAGAAGTTCCTTTTAAAAATGTGCTCAGTGTGTAGAGTGTGTGTGTGTCTGTGTGTATGTAATGTGTTCAGTGTGTAGAGAGTGTGTGTGAGGGGCAGGGGCGTAGCACCAAATTCTGGGCCCTATGCACAAGCAGTGGCCATGGGCCCCTGTAAGCTCGAGGTTCACAA
>JBBPDE010000134.1:4336525-4356039 GCA_037974605.1 Nannopetersius ansorgii
ATGGCGTCTGCATCACCACATCTGATCACAACACCGAGTAAATCAGTAGATCACACGTCTGCGATCACACGTCTGCACTTTGTTTCCCGGCGGACCGAAAATAAACGTGACACTCGCGCCCCCCAGAAATCTGATCAAATTCAACCAATCAGAGACGACTTCGAGATTTCTGAAGTGATTCCAGTTAAGTGTGCCATATGCATCAGACGTTCAGCCAACGGTTCATGGGCGTGGCATCTGAGGCTGAGACTAGCCACACGGTGGCAATCAGACGACTGAACGGAATGAAGCTCCGCTGCTCAGCGGCGCCCCCAAGCATAAACAACTAGCACGAGGACGAGGGGGCGTGGCACACGAGGCCCGGACATCACAGTCAGCTGTTCTCAGAAACGGGAGGTTTGAAAGTAGCCAATCCAAGATCATTATTTTTTTCTCCTTGCTGCTGATCGGCTGCTGCCCTGTGACGCTCCAGTCCAGAATTTCCCCTCATTCTCGTGTTTTTCATTTTGTTCTTCGTTAAAACCCTGTATTTTTATTACTGTTAATTTTCTTTTTTTTACTTAATTTATTACTGTATTTACTCTGCTTATCCCAAAGAAAATAGCAGTGCATGCCAAAGAAAACATGCATGCATGAATTACAGTACAGTCTCCACAGGGGTAACATTGATATTTTGCATTCTTGCACTGCTGGAGTTCAGTGTAAAATGTACAGTATAGATATGGGTTTACCTTTGCATTTTCTAATGAGTTTAAAAGTTTTGGGAGCATATTTGGGAGCTTACTTAGGGTTTACACGATAAAAATAGACATTTGTAGGCATTTTTTTTACCACATCACAACATGTTATTTTGCTATATGTGGGTGCTCTTGGAAAGTAACCCATGCAAAAAATGGGGGGCTACTGTATATATATCGAGGGTTTGGAGCACAAGAGGCATAAGTGACATTTTCAGAAGATTGATATTTTATTCTATACTATTTTATTCTATATGCTGCTTTTATGTGTGTTTGTCTTTGTGTGTGTGTGTGTGTGTGTGTGTGTGTGTGTGTGTGTGTGTGTGTGTGTGTGTGTGTGTGTGCGTGTAAATCACTCTGGAATGCCTAGTTAAACACTGGGGGGGTGGGATGAAGTGACCCCCTCCGGCCTCTCCGCTTGTCCCCCTGACCCCTGAACATGGTGCTGGCGTCAGAGTGTTTGATAGACACCACTCAGCTTGAACTAATGCAGTCAAGCTGGGCGCACTGTTTATGAGACATTAAGGGCTAACTCTTTCTCTTCAGGGCTGGCCTGTGTTTGTGTGCCTGTGTCGTGTGTCTGGCCTCTGAGGGCCACAGTTCTAAAGAGATGGCAGGTGGGGATCAGCCTTTGTTTGTTTGTTATGCCACAAAGTCGAGCCCTGGGAGGCAGCATCTGTCTCCCCAATAGCAGCGTCACATCGGCAGATTAGATCTGTGGATGCAGTCACTCTGCATCCTTTTGTGATGCGCACACAAACACACACATATGCACACACACACACACACATACACACACACACACACACACACACACACACAAACACACACACACGCACACACACACACACACACACATGCACACACTGTTTACCTTTGAGTATGGAAGGTCTTTGAGAATGGCGCCACGCTAAGCTCAGGTGTTAAAAAGCTCTTTGGGTTTAACTGCATCTCTTAGTGAGGAGTCTGGTGTTTTTAGCGTCTCCCTGGCTCACATATGTCTTACTGACAGTCACAGATTAGTGATTATTAGGGGGTTTAATGATGTGCATGTTTTTAGCCAAGGACTGATTAGATTTTTGATCAAATAAAACCCAGAAAAGATTTCTTATGAATTTCGATGTTATGATTTTTCAGTGAAACATCATGTCCTTAGATCTGATAACATTAGATCGATCAACAGGAAATGATTGCAGAATACTGTATATCTGAAGACTTTCCATCATGCAGTGTTTAAACCTTCTTTATGAATAAATATGAAAGTCTGCTCTGTCTTTAGAAGATCAGTAGTTTGCACATGCATTAAATGACCCAATAGTGGGAACACGCCTCCCATCTTGTGGCAGACTAGGGCAAGAGGTCTCAAACTGAAGCTCAATACTTGCAGGTCTCAACCCAACCAGGCCTGACTGGTATTGCTAGACTTGAAACCCAAACCTGACCTGAACCTGCTCACATGCATCAACAGAGATACATTGTTATTGATTATTGTTATTATAATTATAATTATAATTAACTGAATAGAACATCGGCAATGTATAGTATATTTTTATTGTATTTTTTTCCAAAACAGCACATATGTCCATGGTGTGATAGCAATGCACCATTTTCGAATAGGGGAAAGCTCACACACTCCCAACTTCAACTTCATAGGCACCTATAGTCTTTTACTAGAGTGTCTAGGTGTTTACTGGAGTGTTTATGTTAGGAATGTTCGTTCAAAAAACTAAAAAAAAATCACTCATTAGAAAGAAAACCTGAGCCAGAAAAACTATCACAGTTCAGAATTCAGAACTCAACCCAACAGTGTTTTGGTTATTTGTAGTTCTTGGGGCATAAAACAAAGTATTTGTATTAGTGCTGACAGTGCCGAATGCCAGGCTGTATAACTCATTACTTACAAAGGTTTCAGTTACTTTTTGTGTCATAAAAAATGAAGAAGAGAAAGCTAGTGGGACTTTTTTGAGTGTACTGCTTTATCCTCACCTGCACTAAATGTTATCAGAGTCTCCGAAATTTTCAGTTGCAAATGTTTCATCAGCTTAAGCTCTAATAAACAAACACTGCCCTGTAATTTCATCCGGTGGAAGAAGGGCCTTTTGTTGTTTTGTAGGAACCAAGATGTGTCTCGGAGTTGTTTTCTGCTTGCTTTTGTTACTTATATTTTAGGCTTATTTTGAAAGGGACCCCCCTGAATCACCCCTTTAGTTTGTACCCCTGCCGCGGCGTAAGCAGTGTAGCGTGGATGAGGAAGTGTTTCCGCACCTGCGTGTGTGTTAGTGTATGTGTGCGGTTGCAGCTGTGCTCAGGCTCTACTCCTGTGCGCTGGTTTCCTCCCCAGCACAATGGAGGCTCTGTCAGTGTGTTGTTTTAAAGGCCTGGGCCTCATCCCCTCCGAGCCCTTTGTGCTTCACTCCTTCACTCTGCCCTTTGCAGAAACCGCTGCTAAAGCTGCTGGAATTCCTCACGCCTGGCAGATAAAGGCATGCTGATTTACGTGTACGAGAGCAACGGCCCCTACTAGAGGGCGATCTGTTATGGCCAAATGATTGAGGTTTTCTTTGCTTCTGTGCCGTAATGTAGTTATGTAATCTGCAACGTCCTCTTTTTCTGTCCTTTCATTCTTCGTTTCCTCACTCTCAATCATTCTTTATCTCTGCTCTTCTGCTTTTTGCTGTATTCTGTGGTCAGTTCACATTCTGCCCAAAATCTTATAATGTGTGCCCAAGGTCCTCCCACCACTTCTTGTGCTCATCCTGTCTTACGTCAGTCGGTGACCGGTGGGCTCCTCTCTGCACACTCTGGCTGCAGCAAGCTTCCTGTGGTTTTGTCTTTTTTCTTGCTTGTATACAACCATGCCGCCAGATAGAAAGCCTAAAAGCGTCTGTCTATTTATTCATTTTTTACCAGTAAAGGTTCCTATCTGACTAGAATGTAAGTCAAAGAATAAATGGTCAAGGAAACATTGGCATAGATTCTACACATTTGTGATCTTTCCAAAAGCAAAGGTGGTTCTTCTTTAAAGAACCACCTATTATATAGTTAAGGATCAAAAACTAGTTATTTTAAGATAAGATAAGTTAGAATTACTTTATTTAGAAGTTAGAATTCTTGTTTTGGTTCTATTTGTCACCTTTTGTTCTTCAGTGTATTGACAACTTTGAGTTTTAAATGTTTTGATACCAAAAATGGCGCATATGTCGAGGATTAAAGGATTAATTTAGGTAAAATACTATCCCCTGCAGTGCTGTGGCCCACCAGGACTCGAGTCTCAGATTCCTTATCTAAATTATCTTTGTGCTCTGATACGTCCTTTTCCACAGTCCTTAAACACTTGCATGTACTTTTGACCTTTTGGAGATTAAAAATGTTGCTGAAAAAGAAAAGTATCCTGTGGCTTTTGTTTCTCTTTACTTCAGTAAGGACCTTGGGAAGGCTTTTATATACTATATATGGAAAGACCAGCTGCACATATGTCATGCCGACTATGTTACTCATTAGTTGCTGTGTAATGTGTATGTGCATTGTGATAACATTTTTGTACCTGCATTCCTGGCATGCTCTGCATTTGACCATCAAAACCCTTTGGCCTGCTTGTCTCCTGTGTGGCTGCTGGTGGAAGCAAAACAGGACATCCTCCTCTCCAGAACCTACCGCAGCTCCTGATTCATCACCAATTGTATTAATGCTCTGTTTACGTTTGATTCAGCGTGCTTCACATTCTTGGAGCACAATCGCTACGGTGACGTATGGAACAAACACATGTCCATAAATAAGCCCATTCACGGTTGGTCTGCGGTGGTATTTGAAAGTAACATCTTTTAAGCGCAGGAAAGTAATTTATGTGTTGCAGGCATCGCTAAAGGCCAGGTGAAAGGGAAGGGATGTCACCGTTTTAGGGGCAGTTTGATTTAAATCACATCTGGCACCCTTGTCATGACCTTAACCAGATGACATGCCTAAGAGCACTTCTCCCTAGGAAGCGTTCTTCAAAGCAAGCTCGGCTCTAGTGATAATGGCCTTCAAATTGAGCCTAGCATGCTTCTCTTCTCAGAGGGGAGTTGACCATGCCCTACATGTATGCATAAACAAGCAAGAGTCTTCTCTATGGAGGAAACGCTGTAATTGCTGTCTTTCCTTCCAAGGACATGAGAAAATAACTGTTATATGCTTGGTATGCACCCAGATTCAAATGCGTACCCACTGGTGAGGTAGTTCTTTGTCAATGTTGTTTCACTTCTTGTTAATCTGAAGCAAGTTTATTTTCCGCGTCTCTGCCGTGATTTGACCAGCCTCGCTGGATGGAGCTGGTGAGAACTATCCTGCAGGCGGGTTCATCTCCAAAGACAGAGTTTGCTAACCCAGTTGTTTGGTTGTCCAAAGTTTTGCCCTGGGATTGCATTTCTTTTCCACAGCAGAAAAGATCTCAAAGAAATCCACAGGCTCTCAGTTACTACTGATATAAGGAGAGGAGAGCAGCAGAGATTGGCCTCTGGGACAAGTCTGCGGTCAAATCTGCGTGATATGATGAAGATTTACTAGGTCCTTGTGGTCATGTTAATAATTTTCCCCATTGTGATTCTGGGGGGTTTCTGTGGGGGGTTTCACATCTCATTTCCCGGTAGGGTTTTCGTTTTGAGAGTTGTTGTGCAGCTAAAAATGTTTGGGGTAATGAAGCTGGACTGAAAGGAGCTACAAGCAGTGGGTATAGACATTAGTTTCATCATCTCTAGCAAGGAGTGCGATCCCAAAATGTATCTTTATGCTCTACATAAAATGACTAATAGGCAAATTGATTCAGCCTTCCAACATTTTCATACGTATTTACAGGCCATAACACATGTATAGGAAAGATGTAGATAAGAGCATTTGTTAACAGGTCTTTATGCTAATCTATAATCTATTTATAAAATCAGTGTATTTGTCTTCAGGTAAAATGGGCATAAGATACTTGAATCAGTATTTGGACAGATGCTGGGAGTTAGTGGCTTAGGTCATTCATAAGCAAACTCTAATTGATTTTGCAACTCAGTTAAGAACGATTCTCTGGGTTTATCAGTCCACAGGCAGCTGAACTGAAACAAGAGAAACTATTTTTAGCAAGTTCAGCAAATTCTTTGTTTACTTCTGCATGCTTCTGCATGTGAAATATGTTATTTACATCCTCAAAGCAACAATTTGGTGCATGCTCATGATTCAGAAGCTCACATTCCTGATTCAGAAGCTTTAAAGTTTAAAAGAAGTATACTAGAGTTGGTAACCTCTACATAGTGTCCCATAAAACGTTTATGCATGCATCGTTGCTTTAACTGTTCCAGTTCTTTGAGGAGGCAGAATCCATGACCATAGGGTCATTTAGTAGAGATTAGCATGTGAGTGTGAACAAACTACATTCCTTGATAGTTCGTCATGGAGATTGTTTGGTTGTCTTGCATAAACACGGAGTAGTTGAGGGTGAGGGGGGTCCAGCCCACCAACACCTCAGGCCTTCCCCACTGCGTCTCCTCTCCGCAGGGGAGCTGTAGAAAGTTCTTCGTAGATGCCTCTGCTTTGTTGTGATTGCCTGGCTCGGGTTACGGAGCTGAAGCTGGGAGATCGGGTGTCAGTGCCGTGAAAGGAGTACATCTTTTTCTCACACTGCCATGTTCGATGTGGTGACCTGTCTGAGAAAGGTGGACATTATAGCCCGACATATCAAACAACCTGATTTGTCTCTTTTGTTGAGCATATAAACAATGTATAGGTGTTTCTGGAAGCAGGATTTCTTGTTGAGCCAGGTAACTTTGAGCGCTGAACAGGAGGAGTCCTGAGGACCGAGGGCACTCTTCAGATTTGGTCTCATTAGTTTCTGTTTAAGAAACCCTGCTTTTTGAAATATACTCCAAGATCTAGTCTTTAGTGAAAGCAGGGTGAAGGAAGTCCACATGGTCATATGTAACTGATGTCATCTGGGGTTCCTCTTCTTCTTTCTTATATTGTGTTCAACCTCAAGGACCCATATATAAGGAACAACAGATTTAGCTGTCATATTTGAGGCTGTATGTGGTTTCCTGGACCTTAGTCATTTCCAAGTCCATAATTCCCTCCGAGTCAGTAAGAGCATGAGATCCCCATGTGACCGGTGACGTTTCTTGAGGTAACTTCCCTACAAGGACCCAACTCAGAAAAAGTAGCCCTTTATTTTGTGACAATTTTCCCCATTTGTTATGATTTTGTTCATGGGTATCAGCAGTTGCAGTGTTGGCCCAGAATGAGAGGCCATACTCCACCCTGGCCATACTTGTAAGAGATAAACATCTTTACTGACCACAGATCAGTTGGTCATCCCATGAGGCCGGAAGGATGTCCACTTAGAGCCTGGCTCTGTTGAATCAGTGCTGGGGGGCATTTGTTTTGAGCCATATCCAGACATCTTTGGCACATACAACACAACCCAGCTTCACTCGACAGCCTTCACTTTTCTCATTGAAAGTGCCCAGAATATGCTGAGTAAAAATGTCCAGTGAAAATACAGCCTGTCTGGGGCTGCTGGTTTTTCTTAATGCCACTCTGGCTCTGTTTTTAAAATAGGGAATATTCAAATGACTTTGTCATTACTGCATATTGTGTGATACCTACGTGACTTTTGTCTTTTTCTTCAGTAGTTTACTTAAAACGTGAAAAATGGACTTTACTCTGGTGCAAAAGTGAGTTCTAACATAAATGCTCTTCCACACAAAAAAGTCAAAGATAGTGAAAGATGAAAAGATGCTTCAGTCGTTAGTCAGTAAGCAGGATCTTGCGCTGTGGGTGTTCCAGACTAAGCGTCTTCCCTCCTGCTGAAGCCCCCTGTCCACTCTGCTGACAGAGAGTGCATTCCTCCAGAGTCCTGTTTCTTCATTCACTGCCTGGGGGCCTTTTCAGTGGACACGAGCGGAGACGGTCAGATGTTGCAGGCTGGCCATGTGCGTCTGGAGCTCTACTGCACTAATGCTGTGGCACTCGGACATATGCTAGAACCATTGAGAGGCTCTGAGATTCAGACAATACTGGAGCCAATTTTCAACCTTGCATTTTAAAAGGAAGAGGTGATAAGAGGTCATGTCTGCTGGGTCTGTACAGTGTGGATAAAATTTAATGTTGCGACTGATTTGCTTGGAATGAATGAGATCTAATATTCTTTCTTAAAGACTGCTAGAAAGGCCAGAATCATTTTCACTTGTTGATTCGATTTGATTCACTAAAGCACCCTCATGAACTCATTTGAGGTTTGGTCAGGATGCTCCACGTGCCGAGTAAAGAAACTGTGATTTCTCTAGATCTGATTTACATATTGAGGTCTTTTTGTCATTGTATTACAAAGGCTGACATCATGATAAGGATTAACAAACGATATATTGCTCAGCCCTCCTCTATGCATCAGTGGGGGTTTAGCAAACTCCTACATGGCTTGTTGATAATCTTTGAGTCTTTGTTTTAGAGTGAAGATGATTTGAGGGAGTATTTGCAGGAGTTGTAGATTTGGGAAGGCTTCAGAGCTTTTTCTGTTGGACGTCTTCCAGCATCCGGACTTCATTCGTGGGAGCAGACACCCGGAGCAGCACATGGATGGCACCCAAACAAACCTTATTTGCATTGTTTATATTTTTTAAATGCAATGTGGGCCGCTCACTGACATGAACTCCTGCTGGCCTCTTACTGGACATAAGGCCAAATAAGGCCCAAAGAATGTGGCGTCCTAATTTAGAAGCGTTATGTCTGGGTCAGTGGCTTGTACTGGAAATGGGTGTGATGGTGTTGTGGTGTTACTGTATTCAGCTGTGACTTAAAACTGTTTTCGGTCATACGTTACCTATTCATAAATGCTTGTGTGTGTAAAGAGAGCATGGGAAACTTCCTGTTGCCCTTCCACTGTTTCTCATTCTCCTGCTAGTTTATTTGGGAAAGTCTGGCTGCGTTGCAGGTCATAAACGTGCTCCGCGTCATTAATTGGAAATCATTCCCTAATAGAAAGCATGCTGAGCGAGAGCCCAGATTTGGTCCCCTGTTCTGCTTTCCATCGTGTACAGTGATATTTTCTGGGCAGGGCTGTGCGTGACTAGGAGCTTTTCTCTAGATCCTGCTGCCTTTTTCTTGCTGGCTCTCTTTTCTCTCCATCTCCTGCAATCGGACACCCAGCAAGCACTTGAGCTACTGTTCTCCAACAAAGATCCCTGGTGTGTGTGTGTGTGTGTGTGTGTGTGTGTGTGTGTGTGTGTGTGTGTGTGTGTGTGTGTGTGTGTGTGGGTGGGTGGGTGTATGTGTGGTGATTTCCACTCGGTGCCTATTTCTTTGAGGAACTGTTTGTCTCTTTCAATGCTTGGCCCCATTTCCTTTAACTGTACCTTCCAAGTGTGTCACAAGGCTTTCTTACAGAGTAAGAAGTGTAATCCTGGGAATCTAGAGGCAAGGAATCAAGGAACATCACAATATCTCTGTGACTTGAATACTGTAGTACCACAATGTTTTGCAAGAGGATCAGAATACATACTACCCAGAGAGACGTCAAAGAATTACATAAATTTATAATGTGTAAATTATAATGTGTTGAGATAAATGTCTTTCTTTCTGTTATAACCCAGTAGCTGCCAACTGATGACAGACACAGTACAAGCTCAAATAAACAAACATTACTCATTGCTGCCCTTAATGTGTCTCAGTAAAAGTCTCCTACTTTCTTTAACTAGTATGGAATCACCTTAACAAAATGGAAGATAATGCATCCAGCTGGCATCTTGTTTGTTTCAATATAAACATTTGATCGTGAAATCTAATAACTGGAACATATTGTTAGCAGATGGTTAGTTTGTATTTGTATTAGTGCTGGGCCGTTAACGGCGTTAACGCAAGACTCTTATCGCGCGATTAAAAAAATATCGCCGTTAATCTATTCACAACGTTGGGTTGGGAGCTGGGTCTATACTATGCAAGCTATGTTGACTTTCACCTTGATATTTACTCTCTCTCTCTGTCTGTCTCTCTCTCTCTTTCTCTCTCTTGTTCGTGACTTTTCCGGATCGTGCCTGTTTTAAACCTGTCTCGCTCTCTCTCTGTGTTGCTCTCTCTCTCGCACGCGCTCTCTGTGCTTCACTCTCTCTCTCGTTTGTGACTTTTCCAGAGCGCGCGGATCATCTCTCTCTCACGCTCTCTCTGTCTCTGTCTCTCTCTCTCTCGCTCTCTCTGTCTCTGTCTCTCTCTCTCTTACGCTCTCTCTGTCTCTGTCTCTCTCTCTCTCGCTCTCTCTGTCTCTGTCTCTCTCTCTCATGCTCTCTCCCTTTCTCTGTCTCTCTCGTTCGTGCGATCATCTCTCGCTCTCTCTGTATCTCTCTCTCTCTCTCTTTCTCTCTGTCTCTCTCTCTCTCTCTTTCTCTTTCTCTCTCACTCTCTCTTACTCTCTGTCTCTGTCTCGTTCCTGACTTTTCTGTATTTCAACCTCGGGTTTATATTTACATTTTCTTTAAGGGTAATGTATTAAACTGAGTGAAAAATGAAATTAAAGTGATCTAGGAGAACATTTAGAGGCATATTTATGGTATACACTATAAAAACAGGCATTGGGATAATTTGGGGGGTGGGGGGGCATTTTAATCTAGATTAATCTCAAGATTACAATGAGATTAATCTAGATTAAAAAAATTAATCTATGCCCACCTCTAATTTGTATGAAATAATCTTTACCTGATGGGTGTATGTGTGCGCATATTGTCACATAATCAAACTGATATCATTTGAATAAAAGCAAGGTGAAACAACCCTCTGCTCCAAAAAATGCCAATCAAAATCACTTAACTCACTTCAGTTTTACCAGATTTTGAACATGTAGAAGCTTGTTAGCAACTGATATGTAGGTCATCTATAGAGGAGCATCCAAAGAAAGTGTGCATCCAGCTTTTGTCCCTCTGTCCTGACCCACGACACTCCCACAACCCAGGTCCAATTGAACCCTGATAATGCTCTTTGCTATCTTATATGGCCAAGATCTCACTGGTTGTGGAATGTGGGTCAACATCGTACAGTATAGTTAATAAAAAAGCACGTAGACCTAGTCTTCAGAAAGAAATACAGATTTACCAATAGAAGTTGTTAATACAGTGACAACAATAGGTTTTGTTCTATAGTCCAGTTTGGCAGTCTGTTTCAAAGCTTTTGATGCCACTTATTAACAACAGATGATCTGTCCTCATCTATTGTCAAGCTTTAGCTGTTTGCCAACAGGACTAGCTGTGGTTCTTTGTTGGGCCAGCACAGTCCCTCCTTTCATGAACCGAGCTGAGATCAAACAGCAGAAGTGTGTTTTGTCCCCGTTGTGGCCAGTGTCACTCTATTGTGGAGCCAGAGAGCTTTTTTTAGGAGCCGATTTGGAGTTTTCCTTTTAATACTCTAATAAAGAAGTCTCAAATGTGGCCTCTTTAAACGGAAAGCCCTTTCATAAATCGTCTCTCAGATGTGGGACTTTTTAAACCCCCATCATAGCCGAAAAAACAAGATTTGCTCTACTGCAGCAGAAGTCAAATTTGATTAGCGAAATTAGATTATGAGCCGCCATTGAGTCGACCTGGCTGAGAGTAGCACTGCCATGTTGACCTCCATGGACTCAGGCAAAACGCTCAACTTTATTCTATTTTCTAGTTTATTCATTTTCCGACTGACTGTATGTGGGTTTCTGTGAATATGAGTCCCACAGATTCACTGCTTGTCACATGACTTCACTGGAAATCTTTGTGTGTGTCGAAGGCCCTGTTCTGCAGTGGACATGAAGAATCTTTTAGCTTCTTCCATCTGGAAGAACTTTTGAACCGTATACCACAGCTATCTAAAGTTCCACTCGCCTCGCTTTGACTCCCACATGGTAACTTCCAGCACCATCAAAGCTTGATCAGATTGACGATAGTGTTGTGAATTGCCAGTAGTTTCCATCCGCGGTGACTGTCAGTCAGGTGAGATGATTTCAGCCCTGATATGATTTCTGTAATATCCTGAATCAGCCCTGACATTCTCTTCGTATTTTGTTGTACCCAGTATTACAAGCCTAAAACCGTCAAGGACCTTTCTTTATATGCATGAGCAATGAATATGGGTTTGAAGCACTGAAGGTGCTGAAAGCCTGTTGTTTTTCTGTTCCACTTTGAGACCCGTTTTAGTCACTGTGAACTTTAGCTAATTGTTTTCCTTCAGGAAGCTCACAGGCTCCGTATAAAGCCTTCGCTGAACTAATGTTGCAAAAGCGAATCCTGACCCTCGGGCCACTGCTTAATCTGCACATCCGAGCCAGAAAACGAAGTGAGGCTGCACTGATTCTACATCAGATAAAGAGCCTCCGTCTCTTATCTGCTCACCCTATTGCAGCCCTTGCATCAGGCCTCAGCTTCAACAGAGAAGAAGACCAGAGCCTTGACTTTTACTCAACCCCATAATTCTTTTTCACGACCTCAAATGGACACTCAGTGGCAACCTGAGGGCAACAGACTTTTGTTCAGACTCGACTCTTAAATCAGCTACACTGAGTCCATCTGTGGGGTCACCATGATTGATGTAACAGGTTTACTGTTTACCCAGAATTTTCTGTTTTACATTGTGGCCTGTCTGATGCCCTCCAGTATTTCTCCAAACAGCTTCTTGTGCTGTAGGAATCCCATTTGACAGAACAGTTAGTCTTTGTTGTTCTCAGACTGTTGTAGTATGAAAGCATTTGGAAGCTGTGAGCTCATCAATGAGTAGGCTGCTATTTGTGCTCTTTGTAAACTGGTGAAATGCAATGGACTGCAGTGAGTGGGAGGTACTCGCCTCATTGCTGACATTTCTCAAGGGGAAAGGGAGATATACACACGCACACACACACACACACGCACACACGCGCGCACACACACACACACACACACACACACACACACACACACACACACACACACACACACACATACCTCCTCCTCCGAGTGTGAAAACTTCCATAGCTTCAAATGAAGGAGAAAAAGTGGTCCCCTCTTGCAGAAGGGGGCGGGGGGCTGCGAGGAAATTTATTGCCGATTTGTAGCTTTTATAAACAGGACGCATTCCAGTTGTAGCGCCGGACATCTGGAATGCACGGCGGCGTTTTCTTTGAGGGGGATAGAAAAGTTTGGAAATGGAGTCTTTTCAGTGCTCCAGCGTCTTTACATGCAAGCAAGAGCCGAGCAACATTTTCCAGGGCCTCGTCTCTGACAGCTAATTTGCGGGGCCTCTTTAGCAGACATTACAAACTGGTCATTGCGCATGGTATGTCTGTGTGAGAGTGAAATGTGGTTTCCACCAAAATCGAATCACTACACGGTTGTTTTTGGCCAGCCACCCTGCTGTGTTTGACGTTTGGCTTGGAGTGGAGTCGTCTGATTGACCAGCTTTTTGCGACCACACTTCAATCTTCAATTTATTTAGATGAATGCAAGACAGAAATGCAAGCTAATTTTTCCCACGATTAAAGTGATTCATATAGGCTTGTGGAAAGAGGTAATAACTTTACTGTTGTAAACCGTAAAAAGACCTCAAAAAGTCACCACTGGAACAATGCATTGTTAGCACAGTGTTAACGCTATTGCGGCTTTGTTAGCTGATATTGGCCTTTTCAGTAGACTGTTGACTTTTCTTTTCATTCCAGCCTATGCTGTCCCAAATCAATGCTATGTAATATAACAGATAAATAAAACGTCCTTTTTAGAAAAAAATGCAAAACTTGACTTAAGAAACATCAAAAATTGCAATGAAACAGAGCTTTCATAAAAATGTGTTACCCAGTATTATTAATTCAGTTTGGGAAGAGACTATGTAGATTCCTGAGTGTTGCAATATTTATCACAAAGACCTGAAATATCGCCATGTGCCTTTTACCTGGCATCTTTCAGCCCTAATGCATGTGGTTCTGCTCACTGAGCCCACCCGACTTCCCTCGCCTGTGGCATGTGGGGTCTGACGATAAGGTCGGTGTGTTCCGGGTGGGTGAGTTTGAATCCCACTGTCGGCTGAGAGGCTGTGGGTGCTGGAGCTCAGGGACAGATGTTGATAGGGGTGCGAATGACGCCTCCATAATAAACACCATTTGTTTTTTCACCCTTGAGTGATCTGTTACAGGTCAAGGCACTCTGTCTGCATCTCTTCCCTTCCTGCTTGCTCTTTTTTTATAAACAGCAAACAGTCTGAGACAGGCAGAAGTTAAGCATGCTTATAAAAAGAGCTTCTTGTGTTTGGTGTTCAGATCACAAGCCATTAACAGTGGCAGAGAAGACTTGGGCATACCATGTATCCACGGTCTTTTAGCCATGGATTGTAGATGAGAGTGTCTCCCATTTATTTATGTTGTTTAATGCTTCATACTGAGGGCCAGTACTGATAAGGCTACACGACATGTACACAAACCTTTCCTGACAGCAGGCATAAACCAACATAAACATAAAGATTTCTAACAAGTGTTCTTTTTTGAGTTGAAATGTCATCAAAATGGATTAAAACAGCCTTCATGACAACAAATGCTTGTTAGAATAAGCCTATAAATGTTTATGTGGGTTTATATCATGAAGGATTTATTTGTCTGTCATGAACTTTTATGAATACTGGCTTTACGTAAAGTGTTACCAGATTTTCCTCTTTTTCCTCAATTCAGTGTTTGTGAAATTTGGAGTTGGAAAAGAATGAAATGTCTTCTCATTATTGCTCCTAGTTCTCATTATTACTAGAAGTTTGATTAGGTAGGTGGGTCTGTTTGGAAGAATATTTCTGAAAGTAATTCCATGCTATTTCAGGATTTTGATGCTTTCACTATTGTTCCAAAAAGTGTAAAACAGTGAAAATATAGGGAAACTCGTTTGGTACTGTATGGATTAATTTGTCCTTCTTGTTGTGCCTGTTTTGGAGACATAGTTGTTCCCCTGCCAGTAATCCACAATAACCACCAAATGAAGTTATTGCTCTGAGCGATAGCCGTGTTGTTGTTGTGGAGATGAACAAGGCCTGCTTTGTTTCGCTCGTCTCTGATATGAACAGATCAGCTCAGCAGAGGACACTTCAGGACAGGCAGATGATGTCATATGGTAGGATGCTGCTCGACACCAACGTAGGAAGTGACGACCCAGATTGGAGACGTGGGCCGCGCTGTTCCCGAGAGGCGAGATCGTCGCCATGGTTGCAGAGGCAAGAGTGAACAACTTCCTGTGCTTCACTGATGCATGTGTGTTTTTTTTACGTGTTTCAGAGTTCGATGAACCTGCCCCCGGATAAAGCAAGACTCCTCCGCCAGTACGACAACGAGAAGAAGTGGGATCTCATCTGCGACCAGGTGTAATATTTCACTGTGACCTACACACACTATGGATGTACAATTTAAATGATAAGTTTGCTACAAATAAAAACTGCAACTATGCAACCCCATAGTTTATTACACAGCAACAATCAATAGAAACTACTTTAGGTGTGTGTGTGTGAGTGTGTGTGTGTGTGTGTGTGTGTGAGTGTGTGTGCATGCACATGTATTATACCCAGCAGTGCTAAATGACTCAATGTCAGTGCTTAGCTGAAAATAGTCCACCAGTTAAAACATATCCAGCCAAAGTTTCCTGTGGCCAGACACTGACCACCTATGAGTGACTTAAAGGTGACTAACTCAAACAGCAGCATGAGAAGAACTGAACTAACGGGTTCTAATGGAGTGGACACTTAGTAGACACAGTTCCAGTAGGGCTGCTGTGTGTGACTCAATCTGTGCGACACACACACACACACACACACACACACACACACACACACACACACACACACATTAATCTACATGGTATGTGGAGGTGATGTTTAAACTAGGATTGGGCATTTCAAGCAAAAATACTATTAGATATTTGCTGCAAACTAATAATATCTGAATATTAATTGAAAAATAGCCACCGCTCAGAT
This sequence comes from Nannopetersius ansorgii, assembly GCA_037974605.1. Taxonomy (NCBI): domain Eukaryota; kingdom Metazoa; phylum Chordata; class Actinopteri; order Characiformes; family Alestidae; genus Nannopetersius; species Nannopetersius ansorgii. The sequence continues at coordinate 4,352,191 of JBBPDE010000134.1, forward strand.
TTGGATAATTTAGTGATTAGTCAAATATTTTAACATTATGATCCATCCCTAATAACATTTAAAGTGGAGAGGATGCCTCTGTGAATGGGAAAGTTGTAAATGCTGGTCTAACCACATCTGCTTATGTTCCTCTATGCTGTGTGACAGGAACGCTTTCAAGTGAAGAATCCCCCACACACATATATTCAGAAGCTGAGGGGCTTTTTAGACCCAGGAGTTACACGCAAGGTAAGGACAGACACCAGCTTTATGTCTAGCAAGTTTAAGTAAGTATGTTAAGTAGGATCATCAAAGTTAATGCGTTGAAATATCAATACCCCTAATGTTTTTAAGAGTTTCGCTTGTTTGACTTTGAACCATCCGCAGCAGTGCAAATAATAAACTATCCCACTTTCATATGCAGCTTTTAAATGACTTTTAATAGGATACCTTGAAGGTATATGCCTTTAGCAGATAACGCTGGGCAGTGCTCTTGGGAGATGAATCAATGAGCACCAAACTAACAAAAGCAACAGCAAAGTGGAAAAGCCTCCCTATAGCCTCCCCTATAACAGGCTGTATAAGGGTCAGTGGGCTACATTCTTGCAATCACAAACTATACGTGTATGATCTGTGCACTCATTGATGGTATATATGATATGTATGTTACACTATATGGACAAAAGTATTGAGACACCTGACTATTACACTAACAGGGACTTCAATGACATTGCATTCAACTACATAGACTTTAATATGGAGTTGCAGCTATAACTGCTTCCACTCTTCTTGGAAAACTTTCCACAAGATTTTTGAATGTTTTTGTGGGAATGTTTTTGTGCCCATTCACTCTGTAGAGCATTTACGAGAAGGTCTGGCTCGCCAGTTCATCCCAAAGGTGCTGGATGGGGTTCAGGTCAGGGCTCTGTGTGGGCCAGTCAAGTTCTTCCACACTGAACTCATCCAACCATGTCTTTATGGAGCTCGCTTCGTGCACTGGGGCTCAGTCATGCTGGGATAGAAAATGGTCGTCCACAAACTGCGTGCACAAAGTTGAAAGCATATACTTTTTTCCATATAGTGTATATACATGTATTGAGTGGAACATACAGGCACCATTGCTTCACCATTGCTGAAACTGCATTCATTTTCTTGTGCAGCTCATGTTAGGGCTGCATTCACGTGATGATGGTAGTGTTTTTGAGGGAATGAAGGTAATAAATACATTCTGATGATGCTTATTTTGTCCGTTCCCATAACTGTAATAAGATGCACTGCTTTTAACAGAAAACTGAATAAGTAAGACATTTATGATTAATCATGCTACAAAACGAATGCGATTGAGGTCATATACAAAGCTAACAGTCTGTCTCAGCCAAATGACAGTTAGCGATGCAATTTGTTACAAACCAACCCATTTCTGACACAAGGTCTTGTTTTCCTGCTTTAATCATAACTGTGGCTTTCTGTGCCCTGAGGTCATTTCTCTCAACTCGTTTGGGCCACTGTGGGGAGATAACGCCTGGCATTGTGTCCTTAACACGCAGTTTGTTTCTAACATTATCTGAATACAAGACTGTTGTTGTGGAAAGCTATTGGACGTTTTGCATGAGAGTTTTTTTTTCTTCTGCTAAAGTGATAAAAATCTGCTCTTTCTCCCTCCGCAGAAATTCCGCAGGCGGGTTCAGGAATCCACCAAAGTTCTGAGAGAACTGGAGATATCGCTGAGGACCAATCATATCGGGTGACTTATTGTCTCTCTCTCTCTCTCTCTCTCTCTCTCTCTCTCTCTCTCTCTCTCTTTCTCTCTCTCTTCTCTCTCTCTCCTTCTCTCTCTCTCTCTCTTTCTCTCTCTCTTCTCTCTCTCTCTCTTTCTCTCTCTCTTCTGTCTCTCTCTCTTTCTCTCTATCTCTCGTTCTCTCTCTCTTCTCTCTCTCGCTCCCTCTTTTTCCTCCTTTTTCCTCTCCCTATCTCCTGATCTCCTAAATCTTTCTCTCCAAGTATCTCCATCTCGGGCTGTAGTTGATTGTTGATAAAAGCAAGCTTTCTCGCTGTCCTTTCAATCTATAGCAGCACCTCAGGCATCCGCAGTACGGTTTCTGGTAATTATCCAGCCCCACTACAGCATCATATGGTTAATCCCAAGAGCTTAAAAGTGGTGCAGAGAATAAAAAGAAAAAACTGTTATCGATATAATGGTTCCTTTAACAATGTTCTGGTTCCTTTTCTGGATTCAGAGTGATTTGAGATGAAATAATTAACTGTAGAAAATCTTGCAGACTCTTTTGTATTCACGCTGGTGGTAATAGGAACTTGGAACCTTAATGTCTACAACAAAATATTCATTTCCAATCCAAAATAAATAGTAAACCATGTGCTTATATCAGCAGTAAATAAATGTTAAATCCAAATGTTAAATGTTAATGTTAAACACAAGCAAATAAGTCATTGCTTTATTCATGTGTATTAACTAACAAATAATTGAACAATTAAACATTGTGTGTAAATGTGAAGAATTTGACAGTTTTTTGACTACATTTCTACAAAAAATGAAAATAAACGTTTAAAATAATAAACGTATTAAAACCTTTTCAAAAAAATAAACATATTAAAACCTTTTAAAATAATAAACGTAAATCCCAAAATGAACTACTGTTAACAACTACTCCATGATCAGGAGTCACAGTTGGCTTCACTCTCTCTGTTGAAAAGTTACATTAGTGGCATTATGAAAAGAAAAAAAGCTGTGGTGCTTTACCCTCCCAGGGTAGGAGCTGGGGGAGTTTAAGCTAGTAGGTGGAATCTGAGACTTCCAAAGTGGGCAGAAAATCTATGAAAATTCCCCCCACCAAAGATGTAAATGAGCATTAAAGCTCTTTAGCTGCAGCATCATTTCATTAGTTGGGCATTTTGACAAGCTGTTTGAAAATATGCTTCCAGGAAGAGCTACTGATATTTCTCATTTGAAATGTTTACAGAATGTGCCGTAATAACCAGTTTTAACAAATTTTATTTCAGACTGCATCTCAAAACTCTCAAAACTATTATAAAAATTAAACCTAGGTCATCCAGCTTTAATGGATGCAGCAGATATTAAAGAATTCTTGTCACCACTGTTTTGAGCATTTCTGACCAGGTCCCTCTAGCATGATGCATTTCATGCCAATTATCTTGATTACATGTTTACATGTGAACGGTTTGTTAATGATTTGGGTGGTGGTGGCCTAGTGGGTAAGATACTTGCCTCTGGATCAAGAGGTCATGGGTTTGACTCCTGCCTTCCGCACCACCACTGCGTTCCTGAGCAGGACTCTTAACCGCAGATTGCTCCAGGGAGACTGTAGGAATTAAAATCAGGGGGTCCTTCTGTTTTAGGATTAAAATTTTGCACAATATTGATCGTTATATTTGTTTTCAGTTACAACTTTTGTTACATGTTGCTCTTTTGCTCTCCGGTGGCCTCTGTGTGGCAGGATTGTCAGTGCTGTGTTAGAGAAGAAGGTTCTATTGTTGAGGCTTTTCCCCTTTCAGGAATCATTATTTCTTTGTCCTTCCTGTTGTAGAATGTAGGCCAGAATAGTTGCCAGTGCCCAGATCCTGGCTGTTCGGACAGCCTCCCTGAGCTACGGAGCTCTGTGTGTGTGTGTGTGTGTGTGTGTGTGTGGAGACTTACGCAGTGCCCAGATGGTTTTCATTGTGCTCCCCCACCAGCCGATTGAGCCAGCAGGAAGCTGTGCTGTGTATGCTGGAGAGTCAGGAAGCATGAGCATCCAACAATGGAGTGTGTGAAAAGGCAGAAAACACACACACACACACACACACACACACACACACACACACACACACACACACACACACACACACACACAC
>JBBPDE010000134.1:4420228-4434713 GCA_037974605.1 Nannopetersius ansorgii
CATATATAGTAACTTCATAAGTATATTTTTTTTATATATATATATACATATATATACATATACATTATATATATATATATAAATATATCCAAACATTTGAATTGAATTGTATATGAAATATCTTAACTACAAATATTCAGTGTCTTACAGTCCTTGTCCCTTACCAACGCATGTGTTGCCTTCCACTAGTTTGCGATCTCCACGGCAGCTGCAGTTCACCCGTCCCTCTGAAGTCAGCAAACACAGATCTTCACAGCCTCCATTATTGGTTTGACATGGAGAGAACTCACCTGTGTGAGCACACACATACACACAGACAAGATTAACTGAGCACTGCTAAAGGTTTTGTGTTTTTTCTGAGCTCATAAGGCAAGCTGGGAAATGAAAATAATTTAAAACCATGATCACAATCAGTTGAATGACGAGGCTAAGGGACACAGTGTTGCTCTACAGAATACACATGACATTAAACTATTTTTAGGTTGCTGTCACTTTAACATCCTAATTATTGTAATTCATCCTCTGATTAAACCCACAGCTGTTGGTGTCCTTGGCCACTGCAATGATGCCCATGGGCTGCTGGGGGATATCAGCTCGCAGCACTTTCATATCCCTGCCGTATTTATCCGCTCGGAGCACAGCCCTGCGCACCCAGTCCGTCCAAAAGATGTACTCTCCATACACAGCCAGGCCGAACGGGTGCACAGGCTCATTCTTCAGGACCACCTACACACACATGCAAAGAGGGGAAAGGTGGAAATACAAATATATACAATCCAACAAATAAATACAAGAAATAATTCAGCCTGCACAGAAAGTATATTAAATTAGTCATGCGTTTTGCCAAATAATGCTCAAAAATAAAAATTATTATTGCAAATAAACAAAAATTACTAAAAAATGATTACAAATTAATAATTTAAATATGAGAAATATATCATATATAAAATCATAAATATAAAAAAGCTAAATTATATGTTTAATGTTTGTGGTTCGAGGTGCTTGTGGTAAATATTACATTTGTTTTGTTGAAATGAAACAATGTTTTGCCTAAAAAACCTAAAATATAGTAGAAATAAAATAAACTGAAGGTCAATTGCCACCGAGCCCATAAGACGTCAGCCCTCTAGGGAGGCTGCAGCCCACAGGCTGAAAACTACAGGTCTACCTTATAAGAGTACTATAAATTACTATAATGTAGATGCACTCTAAGTGACAAAAATAGACATACTGTAAGTGATTCAAGATTCTTAAACGGTCTTGTGCACTCAGAAACCTGCAGGTTCACTCACAAAGCGGTTACTGCCGTCGTACTCGCAGCGCTCGATCTTGTCCAGAGTGGCGTCGGAGAAGTAGAGCTTCTCTGCCCGGTGGTCTATAGCCAGGCCGTTGGGTGTGCGGATGTTGTTGCCCACGATCACCAGCACATTGGCCCCAGACAGAGATGATCTCATGATGCTGGGAGACAGCTCATTCCAGTTCGTCCAGAACATCAGCCTGCAGTCAGAGAGTGAGTAAAACAGAGTTAACAAAACAGTTAGGAATGGATCACTGGCCAAGATCGCCTGGTGTCCGAAATGTCTTTAGTTTAGTTTTGCTTTAAAGACATGAAACAAATGATTCAAGATTAAAGATGATTGTCACACACAAATACAATGTGCAGCGAAACGTAACTGTTCTTACGCTTCCACTACAAAGGAGGTCAACAAAGAAATGTAAAAATCCCTTTGGAATAAATAACAAGGCTAAAAGACTCATAGCAGTAAGTGGATACTAGTGCATACTGGTGTATACTAGTAAAGGTTTATTGCACAGGCCATCAAGAAAAGCTGAAGCTCATATGAATATGAAAGCTAAGATGGCCCAGTTGGGTTCCTCACCCTTGGCACTCGTCCAGGGCGAACGCCCGGGGGTGGTCGTCTCCGGACATGGTGACCACTGTCTCTCTGTGGAAGGCCCCACTGCGTGACTGGTCCACTGTGTGCCGCGTGATGGTGGAGGTGGTGTAGCTGGTCCAGTACAAAGTATCCCAGGCCCGGTGATAAGCCAAGCCCTCCACTGAGCCCACGTCTGCAGAGACAGGATTTAAAAGAAACAGACCAGTGAACTGACAGATGGGTGGTAAAAGAAACGTCTTAATTACCATTTAAAAAGTTCTTAAGCTACAATAGCAGTGTTGACTTTTGTGCATCCTATAAATCAAATGTGCACATTATTTATTATTTAACAATAAATAATGTTGTACTGTTTGAGTCTCTCAACTCAAAACACAAAGGTAAATTCCACAGACTGAAGCTAATAAAGACTGTTCAACTGAGTATATTGCATGAAGTCAAATTAAACAATAAAGCCCACAAGTGCAGACCTTTCCTTGAAAGGACCCATCCCTGAAATTAGTGCTTTTTCTTCTCCTCAAGTACACTCCTTCAAGCATTCCATTGACACAGATTTAAACACATTATATTTTCTACATTTTCTCTTTACATGCAGCTCCTTTTTCTATCATTTTATTTATTTTTGTAAAAGACAAGCACGTCAGATGGACTCTGACAGTGGGCTCTGTTCCACCCAGTTAGCAGGTATGTACTGTTCTAGGTTTCCAATTTTACATCACTCTGTGTGTGCGAAGGCAGCGCAGACGGTATCAGTCATTCATTTTATGCATGGCTGCCTGTGCACACAGGTCCCATCTCCAGGTGGATTTCCTTATTCATGCTGACTCCATCGGAAGAAGCACCAGGCAAACTCTCAAATATTTAAAAACTCCCACAAATGCATATATAGTGGGGCATCATGCTGTTAGAGCTTTTACAAATAGGGTAATTCCATATCAAAGCATACAGAACTAAAGACGTGTTGCTGCATTGCTGAAATGTCGTTATTTATTACAGTAAAGATGTACCAGACATATTTACAACTTAAAAGCAGCTCACATAGAGAATCATGTTTCGGGTTTAACACCTCCAGATAAATGACTTCCAGACACAGAGACAAACAATTGTTCTCCCTGACTAAAACAAAGCAAATATTATGGGATTCTCATAGGAAAAACTAAAATCATGAGTCAGATGGGTCTAGACACTGCTCGAATTGGCACATTAGCTAAAAGCCAGTAGTAAAGATTATAGTGCATTAAACACTGATCAGTCATGACATTAAAACTAATGCTTTAATGTAATGTAGGTCCTCGAGCTCTGATTCGTTGAGGAATGGCCTCCAACATCAGAGCGTGTGCTGGGACCCCTCTCGATGTCGTTTCAGCGGGGGTGTTGGGGCGGGGCTGCTGCTTACGGATTCCTCGACTGCTGTGGCCCCGCTTGCTGGCAGGGATGGGTGCTGATGGGATTCCGCGCTGGCCCAAATTGACCAAAATTACCTGGCTGGCCAGTCCAGCCCTGCCTATTACTGACACTATGAGCTACAGCAACAGATCAATTCTTGCTGTGTGCCCAGAAACTCCTATTTCAGTCTTCATCCTGAACATAAAGCACTAAATTAAAGAGACCAACATACACCTCTTAAACACTCCATGCCATAAACGACTCCTCAAACTCTCCTTCACTCTTTAACTGCACAGTGTTCCCAGTGATTTAAGGGCCACAGCTAATAGACAATACACAGCCAAGAATGATCTTTAGCCATAAGGCTTTTATGAGGTTTCGACCATATCTCAGTCCTTATCATCCAGCGTCACTCTGCGGAAGCGTCTACGGTACGGACTATCTGCCCATAAAAGGGACAGACCACTGAGCTGTTTACTCATGCTCTTAAAAAAATCAATAATTGCTCTTTCTTGCAAATGCAGAAGATGTGAGGGAAGTGAGCAAATTAAATGCAAGCTCTAAGCCAAAGGCCTCACAATGGGCTAGTTATGCAATGGCCACACAAATCGCTGTTAAGTCAGCTGGAAGCAATCAAATCATGTCAACGTTCCAAGAAAGTGTTGCCATTTGTTGGATCTATGTTGCAGTAGAGGGGAAAGGAGGAAGTAAAACATGGAACATGTTGAAACGGGACAAAGTCCATCTCAGAGAATCGAGGATAAGTCCCTCCCACTCTGTTTCAGCCCTCCTCCTCGCTTTTCAGCTTTCTACGATGTTGCAGACCTTCAGTGAGCCATCAAGGTAGAAGACAGGTGATCTTCTCATAAGTCTTTCTTTTTCTCTCCAGGTCTGGAATGTATGACGCAGAAGAGGAATAAAGATTCTGAAGAGGCTTTAAATTGGCGGCCTAGTGGAGATCAAATCTGGGCACTTAGCATCAAGTAAAATCGACTGTTTTTAATGCAGCCTGGCAGGAGGGTGCCCTTAGCCTTGGAGAGCTTTGTTCTTCAAGGTTGCCTGGTTTCACACAATCAATACCAACTCTCAAGTGAGCTACTGGCTGGATTCAGGGACATTTCTGAGCGTCTGTGATCCTGGAAGTGCCTACCTTTAATGACTCGAATGGAGAAAAGTGAGGTCATTATCTTCTAGAAGTGTTTGACGGACTGACCCCTTTGGGGACCTTGACAAAGTGATTTCTAAAAAGATGCTCCATCAAAAGTTCTACTTTGGTACACTTGCTTGTTGACTTGTAATGCTTGAAAACACAGTGACAACGAAACCGCTCGAGCCTCATTAAAATCCCTTCTGTTGGCTGAGAGTTGGTGCGGTCTCTAAGGATCAAACAGGTTTTAATGCAAAGAGGGACTCTCCAAAATCATATCTCTGCTACTAAATGTGACCAATGCAGAGTACCTTTATATTAGCGTTGAGCCTTCAATTAGTGCTGCAGCATGTGGCGTTGATGGGGCGATAAGACTTTCAAAGGGCTAGTCATTAATGCTTGGCTCTAGCGGTGCGAGGTGTAACAGCTCCAGCAAGAGTATGCCATTCTGCAATCCCACACAGCAATCATTACCAGGCTTTCAGTACCCATTAGCAGGATTAGCATCAGTGCATTGCGGATGGCTGACCGGGAAACGGCAGTAAATGGCAGCCATAATCCAGCACTGAGAATAGAATGGGACATTCAGCAGGCCCTGGTGCCCACTTTGGACGCTCTGATAATAGGGACTGGACTGCTGGGTCACTCACTAGTCATCTTCATCCTGGCGGGGAGGAGGCGTAAGAGAGGTTCTCGATCTGTTCATGGGACAGACATGCTATTACTAGCTCTAAGTGCCTCGGACGTACTGCTGCTACTCTCTTTACCTTTCCACACAGCAGCCATTGCCCTGGGCAACTGGCCCTTCGGCAGCTTCCTATGCAAGGCTACCAGTTTCCTAGGAGTAGCCAGCAACACAGCGAGTGCATTCACACTAGCTGCACTAGCAGTAACGCGCTATTTTACTGTGGTACATCCAACCTGGTCATACCGCTCAAGCATGCAGCGCTGGCTACAAGTCTCTGCAGCCCTGCTCTGGATACCAGCTGTGGGGTTGGCTGCGCCACAATTCGCCTTCCGAACTATCGGCACCATTGCTGCAACGCACTGCTTCGCCTTCCTGTCTGACATCAGCCAAGTGGTCTACAGCATTGCTCTCTTCCTGTTCGGCTTCGCACTGCCTCTAGTAGTCATCGTTCTCATGTATGCCAAACTCTACAAGTTCCTGAGCAGGACCCGCAGGCAGGACCGCACTCCACATCTGCAGCGCTACCAGAAGCAGGTCACCCAAACCATTGCCCTGCTGGTTGTAGTCTTCACTGTTTGCTGGCTGCCCTCCTATGCCCTCATGTTCTCTCGGGTGGGTCAGAGTATTGACAGTACACCAGAGTTTCGCTCACTGGCTATGTTTGCTCGGCTTCTGGCCACCTCCTCGTCTGTGGTCAACCCACTACTCTACGCCTTTGTGTCCCGGAAGTTTCGACGGGAGCTGCTGGATCTGGGCAGGGTGCACTGCAGGGGTCGTGCCATGCCACATTGGCTCAGGTGTTGTTCAGACAGAAAGAGGGACATGGTACAGCCCTTTAACCCAACAGAGCTGGACACCACACCTCCATAATAAATTCACTATGAACACGAAAGGTAAATGTCTGCTTCAGTGATCCATTGTCAATATAGACAAAAAATCAATAAGAAAATATTTCCCTGGATGTGAACGATTACACAAAAGGAAATGCAAGGAACTGTCATTTCAGTTTTTATGAAACTGTCATTTGGAAAAAGTCTTAAAAAGAAGAACTGTGGGAAGTGTGATATGATGTCTGTTTACTTTTCCAAACATAAAAGTAGCTTTCCCCTTTACTTGTAGATTTAGCTTTTTTTTTTTGCATAAATAATCTTCTAGACTATGAATGATGTTACAGATAAAGATAAGGTGTTTACAGAGTATTTTGCATCTGGTTGTTTAACACAGTAAACATTGGAAGCCAAGTTCAAATATGTTCTGTTACCAAACCCCAGCACATTGTTATTCATCCAAAAGCCATTGCTTAAAACCTTCACTGTCTACAGTGAAAGTATTAGCAGAATTAATCAAACAGACTCTACATATGCAGGTTTGCTATACTCACTTAAGCCATGATTGCTGCTACAACTACTTGAATCTGCAAACAGACTCAGAGAGACGGATGAGCCACGTTGCTACTTATGCTCAGTTATCCATGCTAGTTTGTATCAAATTTCTCTTACATGAGCAGTGTGTGTCCACTGGGGTACTCAGCTTTGTTAAAGGGTGTGTAGGTAATGCACTTACTCTCGACAACCGTCTTGCGGTCAGAGCCATCGTCGCTGATTTGCTGGATGTTGCCGAAGTGAATGTCGCTATAGAAGATCCGGTTTGCTCCTTTCCCGCCTCCGCCCCTGTGGTCAAATGTGAGGGCAATGACATTTTTCATGTGATCGGGGTCCTCGAAGGGCTTGATGGGTGCATTGAGGTTGGTTTCATCTGACAAGTGGATGCTCTTCAGGATGGTGCGCTCGGAGTACAGCAGGTAGCCGTCGTAGTCCCGGCAGGTGCGTCCGTCATCAGCCAGCATACCGTGGGCACAGGCGCAGGTACGTGCACTATTACCACGGTACAGGCACAGCTGCTCACAGCCACCATTGTTCTCCTTACAGATGTTGGTACCTGTAATCATTAAGTCATGAATTACAGAGGAAGGACATTAAGGCTTGCTGTGAAGGAATTCTCCAAAATTCTGTAAGGTGTTGGTCCGCAAGTCTGGAATTGGAGTGCACTCCCCCTGAACATTTAAGTGGTTTCACAGCTCTTTGCGTTAATGTATGGAAAATTAAATTGCTGATTAGTTTGATCTGGTGTGAGCAGGACAAAAAACAAATGCGTAGTAGTGTACTCCAAAACCAGAGTGAGGGACCACTGGTATAAGGCATAAAGGTTGTGTTGACTGGTCTTTCCATTCACTGTGGGCCACATTGGCAGATTTGCATTAAAGTTTCTTTTCAGTGCCTGGCAACTGTTTGTTAATATCTCCTGGCTATAGTCAGTATTTTCATGTGACAAGAGATAACCCTGTTTCAGTCATTACAACGCGTACCCTACCTTGTTGCCTAGCTCGGTTGAAGACTTTGATGTCCTTCAGTTGGACACCAATGCCCGTTCTCAGATAAACCATGTCTGTGGCGTTGTTCTTATTGCCCCTCTTGATGGAGCCATTGGCATGAGTTCTGAAAACATACAGAAGACAGATGGCTGGTCAGCAACATGTAAATGATTACATTTGCACTCAGTCACTGTGAGAGAGTAAATAAGTGTAGTACAGTTTACCTGTCACTCCAGTAGATGTAGTTTTCGAACACTGACACAGCAAACATGTCCATGTTATGAACAGCCAGAACCAGATCCCGGTTCCCTCCTGTCTCCAGATTAATGCGCTCAATTTTGTCTGTACGCGCATCACACCAGTAAAGTAGACCCTCCTAAACACACACACAAACACACACACAAACACACACACAAACACACACACAAACACACACACAAACACACACAAACTGAACTGGAATTCAGAAAAATTATTTTTCTTTTCACAATGATTTGAGGTGAAGTTGAGAAACTGAGCTAAGGGGGCCTGATCTCAGACTTAATTACTGGCTTGGCCCATATAAAATGGAATGTACTGTCAGGACACTACAAAATACATTATAATCCATTTCTGCATAACTGTCCTAGAACCGGCACAAAATGTGGCCATGCACTAACCTCATAGTCAATGGAGATTCCGTTAGGCCAGCTGATACTAACGTTGACCAGGACCAATCTTTCAGAGCCGTCAAGGCGAGACCTCTCAATACGAGGGTACTGGCCCCACTCTGTCCAGAACAGGTACCTTAAATGTACCGCAAAAGACATCAACCATCACTCTTTTTTTTCCCCACACAATGCAACACATGATCATCGGTCAGCAGTGTACGCACTATAATCATCATGGCAGTGCAGATATTTCCAGATTAATAATACTGGAATAATAGTCGTCCTATTTCAGAATGTTCTAAAACACATGGATTCAATCATGCTCACTTCCAGCACTCACTCGTTCTCTTACCCTCTTGCCGGATGCACGGCAATGGCACGGGGTTTGTCTAGGCCATGAGAAATGACCACATAGCGGAAAGAGCCATTGAGTCTGGCCACCTCAATCATGTCAAAGCCTTGATCTGTCCAATAGATATTTCCTGCACAAAGTGTAATAAAACATGAATGAAATGATCAGTAAAGACAAACCACATATAAAACACTTTTAGAAAACAGTGTAAAGCTCATATATTAACACAGACTGTGAACCTTTTCACTGGCATGTTTTGATTCCGTGATTTATCCATTTGAAATGATACATGCTTAATTAAATACTATTATAAAGGAGAAAGCATATGTACCTCTGTTTCCCTGTGTGTGTGAACCTGAAAGTCTAAACCCTGACCTGCAATCCAGTCAACAGCAATGCCCTCCACACGTCCAATACCATTGGTGACCACATCTTCTCTCCAGGTTTGGTCCCTCTTGGCTCGGCTGATGGTGCTCAGACCCATGTCAACCCAGTAGATGGTGTCATTCTCTGTAGATCACACAGCATCAAGAAAGACTCAAGCTTGGCTACTCAGTTGTTGACAAATTTGAAAGGTCTGGACTTCTACTGAAGAATAGATTTGTAAAGAATCTGTTTTGTGATGCATAAGTGCCGTATTAACACTCACCAGCATGAAAGTCAATGCCCACAGCCAGAGAGGTGCCCGACACTGGCACAAGGGCATCAGATTTGTCACTGGGGTCCAGAGGGATGCCGCGGATGCCCTCGTGCACTGAATAAAGCAGGAAGGAGCCCATACCTGCAAATACACAGAGAAATAAGGAATCTTACCCACATGGAGCTGAAGCGCATTACATGGAGCTACATCATGAGAGCAAGACCTTGTTGAGTCATACCTTCGCAGGACTGCTGGCCGCTCCTCAGGCTGTAGCCTGCGGTGCACATACACGCTCTGCTGGTGGGGGAGGTGGGCAGACACAGCTGAGAGCAGTCGCCATTGTTCTTGGTGCACAGGTTCGTACCTTTGACATGAAACATTGAAGGATTAATTGCACTCAGAATTCCCTTCTTACATTCAAATCTGAACATACAGTATTTGAACACTGACACGCAAAATCCCACTCACCTTTCTGTTGAACAGTCTCATTGTAGACCTTCATATGCATCACAGGAGAAGTGCTGTTCCTCAGAACCTGCCAGTTTCCTCCATCTTTGTCACAGGTGCCCACCTGGTCTGTGCCTTGATCCGCCCACCACAGTTTGTCCCCTGTGCACAAACAACAGAAATAACAATTAATGGTGCAAATCTCTGACCTCAGCTTTCTGAATATATTGTAATTAATAAGTTCCTAATGTTTCATATCACAAAAGCTATAATTTCACCATAGTTCTATCTCTGATTGGTGTGATTCATAACTGCGCGATAATACACGGAATATACAAATGTGTTTGGAGGAAGTGTTTATAAAGCAGTGAGATATAGACAATCAAAATACAACCATCCATTTAGGATCTTTCTACTTAAACTATTTCCTATTCACTGAAAATTGCTATAATCCAGGGCTGGCCAGAATTTGAGTATTTGCTTATGATGTTTATTGCTATAATCAGAATTTGAAAAGTTTGCCTTTAATACACTACACCACCGCAGAATTGTACAACTCTCTTGAAGACTCATTAATCACTGTTTTAAATAAAACATTGTATCATAAAAGTAGGAGAAAATGGCATTCGTCAGAAAGATGATGTAATGCTGAACACAGCCAAACATCCACCCTATGATTTCACAATTTCTCCTTTCCTTTAAAAACAATGAGGCAGAGTAAGATATTAAAAATGGCTTATTTTCAGTTCCTCCTAAAATGCAATCACATTTTATATTCCCCTTTAAATGATGTAATGTTGCTTGTTATAATGAGAATGGTAATCTTGGAGCACCAAGTGAACAGTAACTTTCCCATTGGTAAAACCAGCCAAACTGACAATGAAAATATATCAATAAACAAACATTTGAGACATTTAAGTCTTCTATATCATCATTGCTATCTTAGGCAAGTTAATGTTCTGTCTGCTAATGAATCTGATGAGATCTGTCTTACTAAGTCTACATATAGTTTACATATATGTATATATTTTACAATATATATGTCCCTATTTATATTTCTAGATTGTATAGTGTACTGTTTATACTGTACTGCTGGTAGAGTGTTTTATTCTATTGTTTTCTTCATTTTTGTTGCTCTTAACTTCTGTCCACTTTCTGCTGAGACAAAGCAAATTTTCCCTCATGTTTACAAAAAGGGATATGTATGTAAAATTGAAGTATTAAGTAATAAATCAAATGAAGACTTTCACATAGTGGCAATGGATATTTGGACTCTCAAACGTGAGAATAAAAGACATATTGATTATACAGAGTAGTCAGAAGCCTCTCACCCATAACAGCCAGAGCTGTAGCTTTGGTCAGTTTGCCCTTCACCGCCTCTACGATCTCCAGGCCCGTGCCGTCCAGCTTGCAGCGGTTTATGGTGCTGTTGCCTGAACTGATCCAATAAAGTCTCTCCTCATGAAAGTCAATGGAAAGCCCTATCGGAGACCAGCAGAGAGCAGTCACACGCAAATACATTCAACGCCACTTCATGACACTCAACTACGGCTCAAACTACGGATGTATTTTAAAGTTTACAACACTCAACACCATCAGGGATTTTGATTGGTTACTTACCCACAGGAGTTTTCTGATTGGTGAAGATTAAAGTACGGTTGCTGCCATCTGTGTTTGCCATGCTGATGTTGTCTCCATCCGTCCAGTACAGCTTCCTGGAAAGCAATAAGACACATGACATCAAGCAAATGAGGATAATACTAGATACATTTTTCTAATAAGTTCCTCTAATTATTTTGCCATTATTTATGGTTTAATATCGTCACATTGGTAAATGCCAGAGGTGGAAACTAATCTGGGTTGAGGTGGTATGAAAAAACTAACAAATGCCAGAAGCAGCTGACACAACAAAACTGACATGAAAGCAACTGCTAGCCTTCACCCTTCCCAGAGCTGGTGGCATCACACAATTAAAGGAGTCCTAGCTCGTGGGTGGAACTGAACGTAATTACAAAACAGGGGCGTGAATAGGAGACTAAAAAGGGGGTGAAATATGTAAGCTTTACCAAATATAAATTACCGATGAATCTTGAAACAGCTATAAAGAATTGTTGGCTTCACTTCAGTCACACAGCAGCTGCTGCTTTTGGAGTCGGGGCCAATGAAACAGTGCCTCCTCGCTGGGGGCAGCCACGTGTTGGGACCTCAAAGACCACACCATGAGCGTAATTTAAGACTATCCTTTCTCGAGCTCCGAGGCTCCAAAAACGTCCCCGCTTTTGTTTGAGTGACTTTACAGCTCTGGCCTCTTTCATTCTTCGCAAACAAACAGCCTCATAGCATCCCCTGCTCCCCTCCCCACACAGGATCCCCTTCATTCCAGTCACTCGCTTTCTCTGAAAACCGCAGAGGCATATGGTCCAGACATCTGCTGCTTTTAAGTGCCATTCTCAAAACAGCACTCAACAAAAAAAGAGGGAACAGAGGAAAAGTTAAACGGAGATTAAAGCCTTCTTTATGTGTGTCTGCATGTGTGCCAGTTCTCTTAACGTCTCCCAAAACTGACCGTGTCTTTCAGAAGTTGAGCTTTAGGGTTTAGGCTTAGTGTTAGGTTTGATTTCTTGATAACAGGAGTGACGTGCTGAAGCATGTGAGCGAGTGCCAGTGCGGACACTAACCCAAGCATGGGATGGACCACCAGGCAGTGGGGTTTGTCCAGTCCGTGAATGACCGAGTTCTTAAAGGAGCCGTCCAGGCGAGCCACATTGATCTGCTTCTTGCTGGCATCATAGCTGGTCCAGAACAGATTCCTGGATATCCAGTCCACAGCCAGCCCCTGGGCATTAGGGATGTCTGTAATAGGAGCACAAATGGGTAAAAAAAAAAACTTGAGCAAAGTTAAAGGCTCTGCCAAAAACAAATTTTGCTGAATTGTCCCAAACCCAAATGGTTGAAAGTCTGCTTCCTTATTATGTCCTCCTACTACAAAATGCAGCAAACAAACCATGTTTTCTAGTTCATTTATCTCCAACCTTTATTTAAAATGGGAAGTACAATGAGGAGCAATTGCTGTATGACATCCTCTTGTCTAAAGATGGACAAAAGGACACTTGACAGAAACCACAATTTGAGATTTAGGGTGCAGTTTCCACAAGGTTGATAGATTTTGGCTTCCAATATAAGTGCAATTTTCAGAAGTCTTGACTGATTGACCAAATCTGAGGTCAATTTTTCATTTCGGTTTTGCTCAAACCCTTGCTTTATGTGAAGCTGAGCAAGAAAAGTGTTAAGCAGGTTTGACTGTTACCTGCAGAAACCACAGTCTCCACCCCTGTCCCATTGATGAAAGCTCTTTTGATCATCTGAGTCCGCACATCAGACCAGTAGATGCGCTGCTCCAAGGCATCATAGTCCACCGCCGTCACATTATCAATGACGGGCACAGTGAAGGAGATGATGTAGTTGTAATAGGGATTGTCAATGTCCACCCCTCTGATCTCGATCTGACGAGCGTATAGAAGGAACTGTCGAGACTCTACACCGGGAGATGACAGAAGAGGAATAAAACTGAATAAATGTGGCAGAACAAGATACAATACATCACACAGGAAATCTTAATATTCAAATCAGTGAAAGAAACCATCCTCTATTGTGTGTGTTAATGAATGAGAGTGTACAAACAGCGCAGTACTACTGCCGGCTGATCTGTGGAGAGATGCTAAGGTACTGACCACCACTGCGTGTGCGCACACACAGAATACTGAAGAGAGCAGGAGCCCTGCCTCAAATACTGATCAGAGAGAGAAGAGACAGAGAAAAGAGACAGAGAGAGAGCAAGGAGACAGAGAGAGAGAGAAGAGAGAGAGAGGAGAGAGAGAGAGAGAGAGAGAGAGGAGAGAGAGACAGAGAGAAAAACAGAGAAAGAGAGAGAGAGAGACGGAGAGACAAGAGGAAAAATAAAGTAATTGAACACTTCTAGCAACTGAAGAGTGTGTGGGTGTGTGTGAGTATGTGTGTGTGTGAGTTTACCTCTGCTGTGTCGTGCCCCTCCAGCGTCATACAGATATCCAGGTCACTGTCACGGAAACCGAAGCCGTTCTTGGAGGAGCCAAACAGACACAACTGGGCCTTATCTGCGTACACACACACACACACACACACACACACACACACACACACACACACACACCCACCTCTCTCCCCCGATAAATCATTGCTATAAAAAAATAATTGAAACTGTTTAAAATCAGGCTTTTCTCAGTGCTGCCCTCTAGAGGCGCGTTCCTTAGGCTCCTCAGGGCAGCCCGGCCGGCTGGACCCTGCAGATCTCGACTGCCTCAGACCGGAGCTGCTGACTGGGCAGATTCAGGGAGAGGGGACCAGTGTGATGTTGGGGGTCAGGGTCAGGGTGCTCAGAGGGTCCGGCCCCGCAGCCAAAAGGGAAACGTCTGAAGCTGTGTCTGAAAAGTGCACTTGTTCACTCGTTCACTACATAGTGTTTGCTATATAGGGGGCTAACTAGTGAACAGGGTGAGGTGGTGTTTAGTTAATGTCGGACACTCGGGACGTTACGTTTTTACTAACTGTTGCTAAAATAGTGGCCGGATCTCGTCAAGACGGGATTCCGCACCGGCCCAAACTTCACATCAGCCCACCGAGCAACTGCCCAGTCCGTCCAGGTCATTCTCGCGCCGCGCGGCGCAGAATCCCGTCTGCCGGCCCGGATCGCGTCCCACACCCACCCCAGGACCGTCTGTCTGTCCTCCCTCCGTCTGTGTCTGTCCTCCCTCCGTCTGTGTCTGTACCCCCTCCGTCTGTGTCTGTACCCCCTCCGTCTGTGACTGTCCTCCCTCCGTCTGTGACTGTCCTCCCTCCGTCTGTGACTGTCCTCCCTCCGTCTGTGACTGTC
>JBBPDE010000134.1:4449890-4459902 GCA_037974605.1 Nannopetersius ansorgii
GAGAGAGAGAGAGAGAGAGAGAGAGAGAGAGAGAGAGAGAGAGAGAGAGAGAGAGATAGAGAGAGAGAGAGAGAGAGTGAGAGAGAGAGAGAGACACAGAGAGAGACAGAGAGGCATGCATTTAGCACACTGTCAAGCCCAAGATCTGTCCTTTGGCCTTCATACAACCTAAAGAAAACAAATTCACAGTTTTCCTTGAGATATGCTTAATGTCCAAAGTCAGCTTTAGTTTTGCCCTGGAGCTAAAGCTAATACACCTAACGATTAATAGAGCACAATCCTCATGCCTTTATCATCACATGCTTCAAACCATTCAAGTTAAATCATCATTCAGAGTGTATCATATATGCATAGACCACACACAGAGGCAGGGTAACTAATCAAGAAGCCATTAACAGTTAATCACAGCTTTAACCTAATCAATTAATTAATTAAATAAATAAAACTCTTCTGATGTCTAGCATATGATACTTCAAACTACCCTGTTATTGAATCATTTGATGATAACTAACAAAAATATTATAACATAAATGATGCTTATACGCTATAAACTCAATATATTAAGAACTGTTGATATAAGTTGACTTAAGTTTGCGTAAGGTGAAAATGTGCAGACATAAATGATTGATGTTTGATTTTTCTACGAATACAGAAATGTAAAACAGACAGCCTGCTTTTTGGGTCAGTTACATAAATCGAGTGTGGGCCCTGATGTTTTGGCCTACCAACCTGAGTCCCTGCAGGTGAATTTGACAGCGGGGTCGCACATGTGTGTGACGCCCTCGCAGTGCTTCTCATCGCTCAGGTCCATGCAGTCGGTGTCACCGTCACAGCGCCAGCGCATAGGGATGCAAAGGCCGTCCATGCGGCACTGGAACTCATCAATGTGGCAGCCCCCAGGAGGACGTGTGGCTGCAGGGTTAGACCAGGGACAGTTACGAAATGTACCATACACACGCACACACACACACACACAGCTCTTATTAACCAGGCTTAATGAGGCCGGCCTGGCTGTTGTAACCCACGCGAGTTGTGGTCATCACTAGCTGGCTGTCCAAAGCAAACGTTTTCACGGACAGCGAGCCTGGCCTTGGCATCATTAGGCAACGAGAATAGAGGCTAGTGCTGATGGTAAAAGTCAGGTTTTGGCAGAAGCAGAACACTCAGAAACACACTGGAATGAGACTAATCAATTGGAAGGAGACTTACACCACAGTCCATGAATTGAATGGACTGATATTCACTATAACAAACCATCCAATTCCAACCCTTTGTTCAGGGGGTTTTACCTCGATGCACTTGACTTTACAACGTCAATAAAAATCAAAAAGACGCCTGATCGTCTACAGAAGTAAAGCTTTCATTTCAAATTGGAAAATGAAATCATACACGTGTTTCCCTCTGACTGTTAGTACATAAAAACAGGAACATCTGTATTAAAATGTCAACATTACCAACAAAACGAGTAACTTAGTTCACCTCATACTTTTCAAGCTGGAGAGCAGCCACTATGTGTAGACGGACTTACATCGACTATTATGTTGAAAGTTTCAATTGATTAGAGTATAAGCAGAGTGTATATTTAATTAATTTATCAGCATTTTCCTTCCTCTGCATTAGTTATGTACTATGAGCCTAGGGCTGTACGATATTAGGAAATATGTGATATGCGATAACGTAGTTGAGCGTTGCGATGGCGATATCACATGAGAAGTGAGTAAAAACTTAGCCTTTATAGTGTTCACGTTTTTTTGCTTTGGATTTGCTGGTAATCTATGCAGATGCTGACTAGTCTATGCAGAAAAAAATGAAATGCAATACTTCCATTCCAACCTGTTTTTTTAAGAATTTAATTAAACAGAGCATTTAATGCCTCCCATAAAACTTTTGAACCATTGAACATTGTTAAAAAAAATCTGAAAATATTTTTTTAAATCATTTTAAAGCTTAAATAAATGTAAACATAATTTAAATTAAAGTTCTTAGCTAGAAAAAAATAGCAAAAAGAACAGTCTATAACAGCAGCACAGAAGATGAAGAAACTGCCCAGTGATATTTTTTTGCCATCTTCTCTGTGGCCCTTGGTGAAAAAAAAAACATCTATTGCAGTTCAGTCTTTCGCAATATGTATGTAAATTTGCGATATATTGTGCAGCCTATTATGAGCCACATGGTGCTTCTCACACAGTGTGTGATAACCTAGTTTACACAGTGCTTCCAAGATGGGATGGCAAAGGCTAGTACAGGGGATCCTCAGGTTAGTCTCGAGTTAGTCTTCGAGTTAGCCTCGTACTTACGGACTACGTGTGTGAACTAGTTTGGTTGCGCGCGGTGGAAGAAGATGCAGTGATGCGGCGTATGAGTGAGGGAGTTTTACTTTTTCAAAAATAGGGTTACATTACTGTCAGAGGAACGGATCTGTGTCATGACTCGAGGACCCAAAGCAAAGTGTGGTGTTCTGGATAAGAGCGTCTGTCAAACGCTGTAAATGTGTCCCCCCCCGTCCCCCACCCCAAGCCCTTTTCAAACTGCTGCGAGTGGGAGGTCTTTGTATAGGTCATCACATTTGGAGGAGAAAAAGCATTGAGCATTGAGTGAGAGCGAGGGTCATCCTGCCCACCCAGAGACTAAAGCCAATTATGGCCCCTTAGACTCCCTGCCATGGATGCTGTCGGCATCGGCACGACACGGACTCACAAAATGACTAACGCTTACACGGGTGTGCAACTCTATAGGCCTGAATAAAACAAGCTGTGACTACAGAGTCAGACTGAGGCCCCACAGCACACTTTGATGGTGCATATAGTTCGGACATGAGAATGCATAACATACGAGAGAAGCTAATTTGGTATTCAATCGCACTTTCCTATTTAATATATAAAACATTCGTGACTACATTCCTTACTCTTGTTAGAGAAACCTGAAAGTAATAGTTTTAAGAAAATTTGAGAACTAGTCGCATTACTGTGCATAATATCAATGAGGCAATTTTACTGTAAGTGGGTAGGTTGGCATATCCTTCATAAAATAAACAGTTTTTAACAATACAGTGACCACTGTGTGGCTGCTTTAGTAATGACAAATAAAAAAATACAGTATTAGTATTTGATACTGGCAGATATTCAATATTAAATAACTTGAATCAGGATCGGCTGCCAGTAACATCAGGGCTGGGACATCCCTGGTCCTCAGGGACTCTGGCATCATTAGACTGCGGGCAGAGAAGCCGGAGCTCATAACGAAAGTCAGGCTTTGGCAGAAGTCTGGCGTGGCTAGAACTGGCCCTTTGGAGCACAGTGAAGTGAGACTAATGACTTCCAGACACGAGGCTAAGCCAGGCCTAAGGTTCTCTCACACACATTCACGCAAGCTGATGCACTTTCAAACACTCGTTCACGCTCACTGCAAAGAGGGCAGAGTCCACTAGTGCTCTGAAACTGCCTGTCAAACATTCAAAGACACCTTGGCTTCTTTAAAAAAGGAGGAGGAGTGAAAGTAATAAGGAGTCCCAGTTTGAGGGACATGGTGGGTAATATGTAAGGGATATTTTGAGTGACAACCCCAGCGCTAATCTTAAAAATGTTCAGTCATTGCAAATTGACAAAGAAAAGCTCATTTATAATAAAAATCTCAATCTCATTTGACTGATGATCACCATGCAATACAACATCCTTCCGCAAATTTCAGCTCATCGTTCATATTAATTAGCCGAATGTAACTTTTTATTTTTGTTTCAACTTTTCCAACGTTTTTAAATTCAGATGAATAAAGCATGTCATTTTCCCAGGGTACCCAAATCTTTGCACCCAACAGAACACTCTTATACCCTCAATATTACACAATACACTCTACTCCAACTGCACAATGGGCCAAAACCGGGGCCAATCATGGAGCAACTCTGAGTGCAAGAGAGAAACCAGAGAGGACAGCCAGAGGAGTGTGGGGAAGAGCCAGTTCACAGAGTGTGTGTGTGTGTATGTCAAGTGTCCCGCACATCTGTTCTTGCATAATCCCCTTCGACAGCAAATTTCACAGCTGTCATTAATGCTGCTTTCCCAAGAGACCCTGTCTCGCACACAAACACACACACTCTTCTACCATGCAAGTTTTTTTGGACCCACACATTGCACCACAAGCCAGCGCAGCAATTTTTATGTGTAGGCAGAGTGCTTGGGAAATCACGATTTACGGGACTTAATGACGAGCCGCATGTCTTCAGTGTGGTTCGGCTTTCGCTCCAGGAATATCTGAGAAAGCCACAAGAGCAGCAGTTTTAGGCAGTAAATGGGGATGCTTTCTACACTCAGCTCCACGGCGTTCCAGTCAAGAGCTCACACAGCACTGTGTGAACCATAGGCAGGCTGGAAAGTGAGCCGTGTGGTGTTTTCCCAAAAGAACAGAATCAAATGACTGATTCATTAAAACAAAAAAAAAGTGTGTAGTGATGCACTCAAACCCACAATTCACTTCAATTTGTGATGTAGGGCACACAATTTGTTCTCTTTATATCTTTCATATTAAAACTAGAATGGAGATGTTAAGCACAGGATGGGAACACATTTTACTTCAAAAGGACCCCATTACTCTTTTTGCACTATTTCATTTTGCCCAAGCCCACTTTGGATGCCTGTGGGGTACCAAAAAATTTTATATGACCATTTTCCTTTTTATTCCATAGGATTAAACTGTCTGATTTGTTACTGGGCCTTTAAGAAAAGACACATTTATATGTCAGCTGCTTGCTATTGTGCCGCATACAAAAAGTAGTCACTGCTTCAGAGTGAATGGGTGAGGATAAACTATTCAGTGGGTGAATTTGCGTGAATCTGTTTTCTGATATCACAAAACCATTGAGCTGTTTGGACTTTACATCTTACATAAAACTCTTATTTCAAAAAGGTTTTCCATTATATGAGCCAATTAAAAGCTTATACTGGTTCAGACTACCGAAAATGTCATTTGTAACCCAATTGTCAATTTTATGTTTAAAAAAGCAGTCTGATAACTTTCTGAAAACTTCACTGTTTTGAAAAAGGTGATTATATCAGGCTGCCAAAGTCTGCGATGCGTCTCCATATGCGATTTGACTCATTTTGTGTGCAAAGCAGCTTTAAAGTGATCCTGCTAGCAACTATTCTATTTCTGTGATGTGTCTGTAATCTCACTGCAGTATTTTTGGAAGGAATACAGTTAACTTTTTTGCACCTTGAATCTACAACACTGTACATTTCCTACCCAACTCTGGTGCTAGTTGTTTGAAAACTGCAGTTGAAACAGTGCCATTGCAAGAAATTACACTTTTAATGTCATTACGACACTAACGCACCTTCCCTGTGATCTGTTTATCCAGAATGCCTCACTGAGGCAGACCTTTCGCTGACTGAAATTCTAGATAGAGTCAAATTTCTGTGGAATGACTGTCCTCAGGCTGAGCTACACAGGAAGCAGTATTTCAGTTCTGACAGTTAAGCATTTTTGTTTGTTATCCCCAAAGAAGTGGAGCCTGGAACCAATCAGGGTTCCACAATGAATCTACAGTAGATCCAGATGTGCTGGCGGTACCAGGAGCGGCCGGGCGAGAGCAGACTCACCCTGGTTGGTGCAGTTGGCGCTCTTCTCGTCGCTGTTGTCGGTGCAGTCGTTGTCTCCGTCACAGGTCCAGTACTCTGGGATGCAGCGGCCGCTGTTGCATTTGAACTGCACGCTGGAGCACGAGTGACTGCAGCCCGCTTCATCACTGTTATCTCCACAATCGTTATCTACACACAAACAGGAACAGTCAACTTTCCAACTCACTACCACCCCGACACAAATCTTCTTTAAAATCTAAATATGCCAAAGAACATCATATTATAAGATTGAAATAAAAAGCTTAACCCTTAACTCAAAATGAGCTACCCTGTCTTGGCTGCATCTCATTTTAACTCTATAGAATACATCTACTTGCAGAGTAATAAAAAGTGATTTTATTACTGAACCAAAACAACTCTAAGTGACTCACCGTTATCACAGCGCCAGTTGACATTGATGCAGCGTCCATTGGCACAGGTGAACTGTGTGAGTGGGAAACAAGTAGGGTATGCTGCAGAAAAGAAAGAGAAAAAGAGGGAGAGTCTATCATCCCTGTACAAATCTATCACACCCCTAAACCAACCAAACAATCAAACAAACAACTCAATCTGGAGGAAACCAGTCAACACCCATGTGTGCAGTTTGGTGCACTTTAGCTGTGGGGAAGTAAAACCAACTGAACCTAAAGAAATCTGTGGCTTCAGCTGTGAAACTAGCCTTGAAACCATCAAAACCACTCAAATATTGTAGCTCTGGGAAATGGACTTAATATCATGCTTAGTGATTTTTTTTAAACTTTCGGTTAAGATTTTTAACCCAGTTCTTTTCGTGCAAACTTTTCCCACAGTTTTAACATGCTAAAGGTTAGTTTTGCATGTTATTTTAAACGTGGATTTATCAGTTCAGCTTGCGCTGTTGTAATTAAGCCAGTCATACAGGAGGAATGGCAAAAAGTCCAAAGCCTGTTATAAAAAGCTGATAGAGGGAGGCTGACCACAGGAGGCTGGTTCATCAGAGCGGTCTCCACAGTCATCGTCGAGGTCGCAGGTCCAGGATACCGGGATGCAGCGGCCACTGGCACACGAGAACTGGTTGGGAGGACATGTGCGAGCTGGGAAGGACACAGAGCAAGCAAACTGCATCATAATCCAGAGAAAATCATCTTCATATTTCAGCAATATTGCATATTTTAAGGCCAATCCTGGTCTCGAGGTGAAATGTTCCATTATAGAGAAACTTTCAGACGCTCATGTTATTACACTGCATTATATAAAATATGCTGCCTGATTCTAAATACATTGTTTAATCAGTTTGAGAAAAGAAAAAGCTCAATGTTAAAATCCTCAGTGCCCTGAAAGTGCATTAAGATCATTAATACGTACAATTATTGATATGTTGTCATAAATAAATAAACAAACAAACAAACAAGAAGGGGTCAAACAGAGATGCCAGCAGGTCAATGCAGGAATCAGAACTGGCCCAATATCAGCAGCCCCTCAGTATATATGATCAGATAAGTCCTTGGAACTTTCTCTGTATGTGTACTTGTATGTTTTACCTGAGCAGGTGCTGTTGGACTCGTCCTCGTAGTTGCCACAGTCGTTATCTCCGTCGCAGAGCCAGCGCGTCGGGATGCAGCGGTTGTTCTGGCACTTGAAGCGGTCAGCTGGGCAGGTGTGCTGGTCTGGGAGGAAAACACTCGAGCATTTATTTGACCATTACAATCCAAATTGTGCAAACCCAATAACGTGTGCAAAGCCAATGACGAAACAACTCTGACAGTGTCCTCCTCTGATGATTAAATTCTTGGCACTGACTATCAAACTAATTTACTACATTTTCTCTTATAACACTTCCATTATTAAATCATATATTTATAGAAACACTTATCTGTTTTATTTCAATAGGGTACATTCACAAATCAGAGAGTAGTAATATTGACAAAAGTGGGGATATTTCATTTGATAAAACTAGTGTACATAATTATACGACACATGAAATGACAACAGCCAATAAGGAAACTCCACACGATATTGTGCACGGTAAGACTATTGCACATAAGATATTGAACAAAACGAATGTTTTAGCACCCATTAAGAAAATTGCACAACATTGCAGACTATTGGTAGACTATAAGAGAATAATGCATGTAATGATCATTTAAAGCCAGTTAGAAATAGCAACAGGTTATTGAACAGACTTCTGTGTGAATGTGTGACAGAGGGAGGAGTTAGAGTCTGCGAGAGGTGGGAGGGGAGAACTTTGTACATTTTTTTAATGTACATATGTAGCTTTTGGCTGTCCTGTCAGTGTAGTTTCTCCTGGGAAAGCACATGCATTTATGCTGCATGAGATGAGAACAAAAAAAAAAAATGAAGCTCACGGCAAAGGTCTGGGGCCTCGTCACTGTTGTCCAGGCAGTCGTTGTCTCCATCGCATTTCCAACGCTCTTGGATGCAGCGGCTATTCTTACAGGCGAACTCTCCCGGCTGGCACTGAGGCGGAGGCACATAGGACGGATTCGCTGCAGCGACACAGAACAAAGTTTCCCATCACTCCACTAATCATGCAAACACACCAGCAAGCAACAGCAGTGTCTGCACTTCCAATCAGGCTCCCCTCTATTTAAAGAGACCGACTTATAAACACAAAACTAAAACGTAATATATCATTGTGTTATTAAAGCATATTAAATACAAATGAAAGGAAAATAAAAAGGCCAAAAAACAAAATATTTTTTCAAGCTAAACATAAAATGTAAGAAATCATTTTCACTCTAATTATATAATAGCAAAAGCATGTTGAAAATGTAATATGTATTATTTCTCACTCATACAGCATTCTGCTGAAAATGCAAGTTCAGAACTTCTAATCAGTACCACATTTGTGTTTATGGTTTACTTTATGATAAATGAAGTAAAAAATGAAGTAAAAAATTCAAGCCAGAACATTTTGATACGGTGCAAATGTAGTTCATGGCATAACTAATGTGTAACAATGTAACCACATATAAACAAATACTGTGTATATAAAAAAACAACAAAAAAAAAAACAAGAACTGGTCTTCCAAGGGTTAGAATTTGATTCGTGTCAGGGTCACTCCTACCCTTGCAGGTCTTGTTATCTGTGTCCAGAATCTGGTCGTCGGCGCAGGCGCAGGTACGTCCGACTGGTGTGAGCAAACACAGACTGCTGCAGCCCCCATTATTTGCCCGGCAGGGGTTTTGGCCTGTGACTGAGAGAACACACAATACAAGCGTACTTCAGACCAGGAGGAGATCCGAAATCCTCACAAAACTCTTTTTCAACACCTTTAAAGGAGGCAATAGCTCAGAGCGACGTTTCCTTTACATTCATCTGCAGAGCCCATTCAAATTTGGTGACAAAAGGGTCAGTGAGGAGAATCTTTGAGAGCAGGACTGACAGCAGCACGCTTCTTTAAATAAGGACAAAAGAACACAGTCATAAGCAACAATGAAAGGCTCCCAAGGACAAAAAGGAAATGGGGATGTATGGATTTTTAGCTGCACCGAACAGAACAAAACAGGTGGCTCTTGTAGCTAGCGTTCTGTTCCAGGCTTTATGAGGTGAGACCGTTTATGATGAGCTCATCTGTCAAGAGGAGAGAATCAGAGAAAGTGGGCAGAAGTCTGAGCCTTTTTAGTACTTATGTTCACAGCATAGGTCCATCCAAATCTGTCTCGTACCCAATGTACCCAATTTGGTCAGGACTGGACAGAGTGCAGGATTTTCTCCTTCTGGAAAACAGACACGGGCACGAAAAGATGGCGTGTTCTATAATGTCACGAGGCTTTCTTTGATAATTACTAAAGTTCACTCTTGTGAGTGGTCCGGGCCCATTTTCTAAAAGGACGACCATTTTAAGCTTTAATTCTTCTCTCTGGATGCCGCAGTCTGAGAAAAATAATTGACGGGAACTACTCAATATTTGACCAAGTGGTGCAAGGTGTTCAACCGGCCTGTCAATCATGTTGAGTGGACGCTGCAATTACAGCACTGTGCAAACTGTTTAAAACTATCTGTGTAAATTTATCTGTGCAGTGATGGACTTTCTGCCAGCAAATATACAAGTTATTATTAGGATAAATGCTAATATTAGGATAAATATAAGTTAATATTAGGATAAAGCCTATAATTAGGATAAATGTAATACTGGGCTTTCAAGAAGAGCAAACACAGAGACATACATAAAATCTACTACTTTTTTAATATTTGTGTATAATCTAATTTTAGCTTTTAAAGCATGTACTTCTCAGCTAAAGAGGTTTTAAAACTTTCTTAGGCGTCTAAGACTTTTGCACTGTTTTGTACATGGTGATGGTTGAGAGTCAAAGGCAAGCCAAATATTTTGGGATGTTAAATTTCGCCACAGCGACCTTCAGCTTGGCTTTTTAACTCTGCAGAAAATGTATAAAGGAAA
>JBBPDE010000134.1:4481970-4496554 GCA_037974605.1 Nannopetersius ansorgii
GCTGTGTGTCTGGTCTATTATTACTGTTTTTGTTACATTATTATGGTGTCTGTCACTGTCTGCTGCTACTAAGCAACTGAGGACACTCCACTGTGTACATACATACACATTTATATATTTGCATACATACAAATGTCTAAATGTGTGTATTATTTTTAGAATATACTTTTTTATACTGTGCTGTTGTGTTATACAGATGTTTTTGATTTTGCTGCTCTTACCTTGGTTCTGTCCAATTTCTGCTGAAACAATGCAAAGCCCGCACTTGTGGGACTCAAAGGATTATCTTACATTCCATCAGCTAAGATATGCTAAGGTTTCTTCAGTTCTGGAGCTACAATGCTAACATTGCTCTTGAAAACTGCGTGTTGATAAACTCTATTGAGTGAAGTTTTTTAGCTAAAATTATACACGATAGATAAAATACTAACTAAAAAACTGCAGCAGTTTTTAGCAATTTAGTTAAATGCTAAAATTCCCAGTTATTTGTAAAATTTGATCACTGTGTCTGCATTAACGCTCTGTTCTAATCACATTCCACCCAGATGATTAGCGGGTTGCTACCAAAAAAGTCCTCTAAAGTCACCAAAATGTGTGCCGTTTTTGCTCAAATCCACATTCATAAAAAGCAACCTGTGTACATTTGTCACATATGAACACTGTTAGCCACATTAGCCTTGTAGCTGTAATGTAAAACTACAACAATCAAGCATGACTTCATACAAATGTGTCCATAATGAAGCAGAATTTACACTGATCTCACCAGCACAGTTAAAACAAACACAGCACACATGAAAGTGAAGTGTGAATGTGATGGCACAAACCTGCCTCTGAATGACACTCTGTTAACCACAGACTGGAGAACAAAGGAAACTCCTCGCACCCACAGAACCAGAAAGTGGTTTGGTTTACATGGTGGAAAGAGCGCAAACAGTTACAGAGAGGTGGATATCACTCATCCAGCACTGTCCTCCAGCAGGACCATAAATCACCCTCTCACCGTTGGAGGAGCCGCCACAGTCCTGCAGGTGGAGAGAGCTGCGCAGAGACAGGCTCTGCTGTAAGCGTCAGAAAAGGGAGTGTGCAGGGGAATCAGATGCGTTTTTATTGTGGAGGGTCTGGAATGGGGCACGGGTAAAGTGTGTCAGTTCAATGGTTGTGGTCAGTTCAATGCAGACCACGTCATTTATACTTCAAATACAGAACAGTTCCATATTTCACAGGGCGGCTGGCAACACTGTTTATGGCAAAGTGATGGGAACAGCGCTGGGTGGATAACGGGGGCGGGGGCATGCCCCTCTCAAATTGAATGGCTCCAAAGCTCATGGGGTGAATGGGTGTGTGTGTGGCGCTCACACAAATCTTAGCGTTGACCAGACTGTTTAGCAAGGCAAAACAAAGCAAGGCACTGAAAAAATGTTAACAGTTATCTCCGTTTTTTTACTATTAGTAAGCTGTGCCCTGTCTAAACCTGTGGGTAGAGAGAGTCTCTTCAACATTTCTTTTGCGTACGAGTCTTTTCCTTTTTGTGTACGCACGCTGCTAATGCTAGCTAGCGGTAGTGACACGTTTGGGTTTTTTTTTTAAAACAATTATCAAGTTTTCTGATTCTGATTGATTATTTCTCCTTGCTGCTGCCGTTTTAATGAATCATCTGGCAGCTGCAGACCAGAATCTTCCCTGTGAATAGTTTTGAACTGTATTTTTATTAATGTAAATTAAATTGAAAGAGGCAAATACGGGTTTTCCTTTACATTTTCTTTAAGGGTAATGCATTAGACCGGCGTTAAAATGGAACTAAAGTGTTCTGGGAGCATATTTAGGGTTTCATATAAAAAAAGGGATTTTTAGGCATTAGTTTTACCCAAACACAACATGGTTTTTCGCTATACACGGGTGCTCTTGGAACATAATGCCCGCGAAAGGCAGGGCATTACTGTATTTGGTTCATATTGTGCACCTCTAATAGAAATAAACCAAAATCAAGTATAAAAATCTTGTTAGATTTTAAGAGCTAAGAAAGTGTTTTGGCCTTCTTAAAGCTACTGTTCTGAGACATGCAGACAACATACTTACGCTGAGGTAAACAGTGAAATAAAAGGTCAGACTGAAGCTCTGCTGAACCCACAGTCCAGTATGATAGTGGCCTCGGTGATGGTACACGCATCACAACATTCATCATCAGTCACGTCATGAAAGTCTAGACAGTAGAGATAAGAAAGCAGACTAATTACTCACATATGTCCGGAGACTCGTCCGAGCCGTCTGGACAGTCCTTCTCTCCATCGCAGCGCCAGCCTTTGGAAATGCATGTCACCTGGTCTTTACACACAAACTGCTTGGGGCTGCAGGTTTTGGGAGCTGGAGGAAAGAGAACACCACAAGCAGCATAAGCAACAACTCTGTGCATAAAAAGCCATAGAAAAAATATCTGCATTCTGGGCTGCATTCAGGTGACACAATAATTCATCAGATAAAGAAACAAGTCTGTCTTTAGTGCATTGATATATACTTTGTGTTGGAAAGTATCAACAAGTATTCAACATCACACAAACGTATTTCTTCAACAGGATACCAACAAGATTCTTCAAAATGATACCAAAATTGTATTCAGTCTAAAGAAAAGGCAAAGGTTTTGAGAATGAGGTCCTGGCCTCCCAAAGTCTACAGATCTTATTCCCTTTGAGCTGCATGGGATGAGCTGGACTATCAAGTTGGAAATGAGCATCCAGAAAACGAGACAGAATTGTTTGCATGCTTAAAAAAGGTGCTGGGAGGGTTTGGGCACAAGTTATTTCCAAAAACTGCTGGAAACATGCAGTGAATCTGTGCTGCGGTGATAATGGCATGGGGTGATTATTTTGTACATAAAAGTTCTAATCCATTAAACTGCACCATAAACAGGACACAAGTGTGCAAGAAACAAGACAACATTGAGAGCAATCAACAATAGCTACTGTCTGGAAGAATACAGTATTTTAAAAGGTAATGTTCAGCTTTTAGTTTCAGTTCTGGTTGAGGAATCTGATGACCTGAGAGAAGAAACTGTTCCCCATTCTGATAATGAAAGCCTTTTTCCAGATAGAAGTGGGAATAAGAGTGTGAGGGGCGATTTTCTCGGCTCACAGTCCTTCATAGGGTCTTGCAATCCAAAACTTTGCAATTTCTGTACCAAGCTGTGATGCAGCTACAGAGAATGCTCCCTATGGTCCCCCAGTAGAACATGGTGATTCAGGCTGAAGTTACAATCTGGGCTGCTTTTTTTTAAGTAAGAAGTAAATATAGGGCATCCAATCAGCACAGAGCTGATTTACATACAAGTCTTAAAGGTACAGCAACAAAAACCCCATCTGAGGCAGATGACAACCACCTATTTTACATGAAACTACATAAATATTAGGGACGTCAGGTGGGGGGCAGAGGGGAATGAAAGCACAAGCAAAATGAAGTATTTTGGCCCTTTAAATATTTTCATCTAGACATAGATTGATCAAAATTCTTATTTTAAGCAGCTGAACACACCGAGGAAAATAATGTTAATATAACAAGAAAGGATTCCTTTATTTTTGCACCTTTCGAAGAAACTACACGACTGTTCCCCCAATTATTGGAAAAATAAGACTTATCAGTCAGATCCCTAATTACAAACGAATTATGAGAGAAAAAGGTACTTTGTAACTTCAGCCTGTACGTAACACTCCCCTCACTGAGACCAGGAGCTAATGGTGCAAAAACAAAATGAGGTCAGCTTGAGTTCACAAAGATGTGTTTTATATCCAAATCAGTGTGGAAGACCTCGCTCAGGAACCCGATTCAGGAAACATTAACTCGTTTATTCTAGCGTACACACCTTTATACGCTTGCTTACTTTCCTGTTCCTCCTGCAAACACTGGCGTTCTTTGCCCTTTTACAGGCTACAAGGTGTTTTCTCAGGCCTCTGAAGACAGACGGCCTTTTCAGTGCCAGCCGCGATGGCGAAGAGAGTGTCTGTTCAATCAGGCACCGGCGCAGCGGTGTAGACCTCTGATCTCACTGGAGACGCACAGAATCGTGTTGGTATTTGAGGATATTTGCTTGAAAAAGATCAGCATCAGGCCAATGTTTATTTCAAACCAATGTTTGACATTAATTGCTATATATATTCATATTCCATATATTTATCATTGCCTTTGCTATCCATGTGCACGGTCAGTAGTTTCTCACATATATGTGAGTATATACAGTATATACAGACATACACACACAGGAGTGAACAGAATGAGCAAGAATATATAAGTATCTAAGAATATAATGTGTATATGTATGTAAATATTTCCATTTCCAGTTTTTTCATTTCCATTTAAACTTATTTTGTGCTTCCCTAATAATAAATGATGTCTTATTTACATTGTTGGCAATCAATCCTAACATTCCAGAATCTGCACAGTGGAACTGAAGCCATCATGATGCAACATTACTCCCTGATCCACTGTGGTGTTTAGGCTTGTTGAGGTGTGCCACAGTGCAGATGGAGGAGCTCTGGCAGCTCGGCACTTCCCTGCTGGTCGTTTTACTCCACACAGTTCCCCCCCACCCCCCGAGACGTGGAGTGAACCAGCCCTGTAATTACCCCATCCCCAGCCCGACCGCGGCGGGGCAGCCTTCCCTCCACTAAACACCACCACGTCGTGCCAGAGCAGTCAGTGTTCTGTAGGTGTGGCCCACAAGTCCGCACAACTGACCACAAGCCTTTTCTTTTCACCATACAGCCTCCAAATGATTTTTTTTTTAGAATGAACGTACTAGCAGCAAGGAATTCAGAGTTTACTACTACTACAGAACATATTTATAGCAATGTTTTCTCCTCTCTTCTGTTCACTGAAGTTATAAGGCTATTGCAGATGACATGTAAACGTACCATGTATTTTTTCCTCTCTTTAAACAGCTCTGTGTCTTTGAGCCCTATGTAAAGGCTGCCTTGTAATTATACCTCAAAAAACAAAAGCAGAAGAACAACTTGTTACTGTTCTGCCTTCCACTCAGTTTAAGGGGGTTTCAATAATCGGAAATGTGTTTAGTTTCCAGTGTCATTTACACAGTGTAACCTATTATGTACATGCCTCATATCGCTGAGCTGTGTGAGAGAAGGTTCACAGGATGAGCTGATGGTAATTATTCCATGTAAAATGTTTACAGAATGAGTTTTAATTGAAGCCGCTGCTACTGTTGACTGCTTTGATGAGGACGACCATTTTGATGATAAAGTATTATTTTATTTTCGTTCAACAGCAGCCAAACATAGCGGGCCTCCCCCGCCTGTCCTCGGTGCACCTCTGAAGATGAAAGATGTTGTTTCACCACTAGTGGTCCTGCTGCACTAAAGAGATAGCACTCTATTGCACTGCATTCCACAGAGGAGCACTGGGCTGCAGAGGACAGCGCTAAGTGTCTGATTGGAATTCTCTCCAGGCCTGGGTGACCTACCTCTGTGCACACTTTGTAAGGGGAGAGCTGTGAGGGAGGGGAGAGGGGGGGGGGTGATGGGACTGTGACCTACAAGAGTGATTCAGGGCGGGGTATCATTACATTCACACTGCTGGCTTTTCTCTTCTCTTCTTCTCCTTGCTTTACCTTTCTAAGTACAGCTATATGATGATCAAGGCATGCCTGTGTGATCACATTATGGCTAGATTTTGTATATTTACGACTGGTGTATGGTGTGAAAGGCTTGTTTTATGCCAGAAACAGCGAGAACGCTCACACACCAGGGGACGACTGAGAATCACATTGATCAGAATCGCGATTATTGGTCAAGTATGTAAGCAAACATACAAGGAATTTGACTCTGGTCAATGGAGTGTCTCAAACACAACAGTTTAAAACAGCAATAATATGTAAAGATTAGAGGCCGACTGATAAAGGATTTCGAAGGCCGGTACCGATACAAATATTTGTCGGTTTTAAAATCCGACATTACGATATATCGGCCGATATATATATATATATATATATGGATCGGCGGGTCGCGGGATGCATGGCGCGTTCTACACGAGCGTCGCCAACAGGGACGGCGTAGAGTGCCCTCTGGTGGAAAAACGATACGACGCCGACGCTCACGACACGGTTGAAGGGTGTTTCGTCCATTTTTTATTTGATTTTCGAAATATTCATTTATCGGCCGTTAGAGACGCCAATACCGATAGTTTGGAAAATGCCTAATATCGGCCGATAATATCGGCCTGCCGATATATCAGTCAGGCTCTAGTAAAGATACAATGAATATACTGATAAATATCATACACGATAATCTACAATATAATACCCTATACAATTATAAAGATAAATGCTATTATAAGTTTATATACCTGCTATTAGAGGTTTATATACCTACATATAAAACTTTTTTGTATATTATATTTATTGTATAGACACACAAATGAACAACAATATGATCTTATGCAGATTATCCCCCTGGCAGATTATAGGATCCAATACTCAGCATTTCTAGGATTAGTAGTATCATTATTTCTTTTTTAAGCAAGATTTAAAATGCATTACTTTATCTCTAATACTGTCGTCTCACCACTTGAGCAATGCACTACCCACAGCACTGACTGGTTACCAGCTATAGCCTGTAGACACTGAAGGCAACTTTGCCATAAGAACACATGTGCAGAGTGGAACAGCAGATATTTTTGAAGCTGCGAGAAAAAAAAAAAAAAAAAAAAACACATAGTCCTCTACGTGGTCAGACAAGGTCGAACAAGGGGAATATTCCTTTGCTATGTCGATATGTTGGATATGGACAAATGCCTTTGTTTATTTGACATCACATATGGTGCTGCCCCTCTGGCATAAGAAATTGCGCCATATCACAAAACAAGAAAAGCAGCCTGAAACTGAGCTGTACCCATTCTGTCTCTGCCCTGATGGACGGCAGGGCCAAAAGCAGGCCGCACCTGAGCTGACCGCATCCCTGCTTTTCGATTGGTTGATATGTTGTCATGACAATAGATAGACTTGGAAAGGGTTTCTTTTTTATCGCCTGTGCCAAAAAAAAAACTACTAGCACTACTAGCTAAATAAAAGTTACATTTCAGTGTGAGTTTTCTAAAGCTGGGAGAAACGTGAAGGTGCATCAGGTGTACTAGCTGGGTTAGGCATTAACGCAGAAGGAAAAAAAAAACATAAGACTATAAAAAAACTAAAAAGAAAAACTTTCTGCTGGTACGGTCCATTGAGACGCATCAACACCACCATTACCGGGTTAAGTGGGGACAAAAAATAAATAAATAAAATAAAGGGTGCTGCAACATGCTGTGCCATCAAAGTACAGTTTAGGTGCAGTACGTTTCCTGTATATCTATGAAAAAGTGTCTAAAAATAAAAAGTGACTACTGTGTACATATACATACTGCATACATCTCCACTGTTCGCAAGTTGCATTACTTTTGTAGCTCCCATGCAAAACAGAACAACACATTCTTTGCTGTACTGCAAATATGCAAATATATGGAAATGCATTGGTCTTCCGACATCACAAAAACAAGGATTTCAAATCAGGCTGTCTCTGCAGTGACTAAACTTAGACTTAGGACTGAACCAGAGTCTAACTTTCTCTGTATCTACCATCCAAGACAAAAGCTACATAGAAAGCGGGTTTCCACATTAAACACTGCGCTGTAGTGACATGCGTGGCTGGAACGTGCTCATGTGGAGGAGGAGGAGGAGTAAAACTCATTATACAAACCCTGAATAAAGATGTCATTTGTTTTATACTCTTCACAAAGCACAGGGAACTAGGCAGTGGAGATATGAGTGTGCACACATGAGACAACAAGACAGAACAAATATGCGTTTGGTGTATGTGTATACTGGTGTGGATACATCTGATGAGGCTGAATGACGCCATAACAATACAGCTCAAAGCGAAATGAACAGCCAGAGCCCTGCCATTTAAGACTGACTGCATCACAGACAGGCGAAGCTTGTTAAAGTGCCTGAACAGGGGCTCGTTTTGTGTGCAACTCCAGCTCAGTTTAAATGTAAAAATAAACATTTAAACAGTTGTGCATCGAGTCCATTTTTAAGCATTTTAGCAGAAGAAGGCCTTTCCCCAGTGAACCGCCCTTTTCTTCAAAGCCCGCTCAGTGGCACGAGGGGTGTTAGAAGGACCACTAAGTGGAAAGAGCACATAAAAGGACAAGGGTGTGTGACGGACGGAGGAGGGAGAGATAGCTGAACGTGCTGCTCGAGCAAAAGCAGGGAGCAGAGGTAAGCAGAGCTAGAGAGGAATCCTATTCAAGCCTATACAGCCAGACACTTCTGGATCACTGTCCACTCTGAATCACACGTTGCAACACTGTAGCATCAACCTAGCCAGTGTTTTCCAAATGTTTTTATTTATAGAGACAATAGCTGAATGCTCGGTTACATAAAACATGTTACTTAGAACAAAAATATTTGCATATTATATATATATACACAATTTCTCACATTCATAGGCCTCAGGGACATCGTACCTTCAGCCAACATAAGTGTGTGACTCCAGCATGCCAGATTAAACACAGTAATGGGGTAATAAATATAAAAAGAATAAAATACGCAGAAAGCGGACACACATGCAAACCCAAAGTGACCTGTCCAGTCCCACGGTAATATTTTAGACATTACATCCATTGACTAAACCTAAATAACACGTGGAAATGAGAAGGATCTACATTAATAGCAATGTAAAGCAATAGCAAAAAGAAGAAATGCAGGATTGACAGTGAGGTCTTTCTTTCAAGGCTTCTTTCAAAGCCATGGGAAACCTAACCAAAGCCCCGGCCAAGTCGTAGCTAACTTTTCAGAGGTGCAAAACCGACATGGCTGGTTAAATCATTTCGGTGTCTCTCAGGCGAAGGAGAGAGAGGGAGGTGGGAGCTGAACTGAAAAAGGGCTTTATTTGTCCCTCTGGGACTGCAACCAACAGCAAACATCAGGAGCATTTCAATAGCGGCAAGCTGGCCAAAGCCTCGCGCTGCCTAGCCGCTGAGCCATCAACTCACACCATGCAGGCCAGCGCTAATGGCACTAACACTCCAGGACAACCCTGTCTGAGAGTCACTCCAACAGTAGTGAAGTACAGTTAATCAGTTCTTATAACGCTGCTTAGTGAACCCTTTAGAATTCTGCTATATTTCTGCATAAATATGAAACAGCAAAAAAGAAAAGTGGTAAAACAGCTAAAAGTGGAAAAAGACAAAAATGTTATGATTGGTTCTTTATCATCGAGGAAAATTATCCAATATTGCATATCTAAGAGTGGCAAAAGTATGTAAACCTCTAGGGCAAGCAGTTAATTTGATGCTGAAAGTCTGACCTTCACAGTCAAAGTCTGATCTTTACAACATATGTTTGTGGAAGTGTGTGGCATCATGAACAAAGAAGACAGACCTTAGAACCTCGGGGGAAAAAATGCTCATCAAGCTGGAAAAGGTTTCAAAAACGATCTTTAGCTTTGATTTGGCCAATCCAGTAAGACGGTGTACAAATGGAAGAAATGTTATCCTCCCTAGGAATGGCCAACCAACAAAGATCACTCCAAGAGCGAGGCATTTATGAGTCCATGGTGTCATAAAGGAACTTCTAAGCATTCTAAGCAACTTAAAAGCCTCTCACACATTGGCTAATGGTCTACCATCAGAACACTGAGCAACAATGGTGTGCAAGACGAAAGCTGCTGCTCCCCAAAAAGACAATTACCACCAATTTGCCATGAATATGTAATAGTTTTCTCTTCCTTGTTTAGGTTCTCTTAATCTGATTTACACACCTTTTAAAAGTGGATAATGTTTTAGGTCACATTTACGCAGAAATATAGAAAATGGTTCACAAACTTTCCAACACCACTTTAAGACTGATTAAAGCAAATTCATATAGACATAGAATTGAGCTCTGTTCTAATTGGCTGTCCTGTTTTGTAGCTCTTTCAAAAATATATACATGCTGAAACACTCTGGAAACCACTGGAAACAGAAAAGAAAGAATCAGAATCAGAAAACATCAGTTCTGGAGGAAACAGCTTCAGGGATTAAATGCTAGAAGTAGTACTGACAGATTTCTATGTAAATAGATTGGGTTTTTGTGCCATCAAA
This sequence comes from Nannopetersius ansorgii, assembly GCA_037974605.1. NCBI lineage: Eukaryota > Metazoa > Chordata > Actinopteri > Characiformes > Alestidae > Nannopetersius > Nannopetersius ansorgii. The sequence goes on from JBBPDE010000134.1 coordinate 4,492,090, forward strand.
ACAGGCTGTTGTAGTTTAACTTACCATACATGGACTAGATTGATTTGGGGATGTGCAGGATGCTTTGAAACATTGTTTATGTACTCAATTTTATTCAGTTAGCCTTTCATACGACCCCTTTCACAGCCCATAATTTTGAAAACGAATAGAATCATCAGACGCGTTGAGTGCTATTCTATCTGCAGGGACGCGCACCCAGTCAGGGCGTAGTTCTGGTTTCAGAAGTTGGCAGGGCACTATAAAGCTGGAGGAATGATTAATGAAAAAGAGGGAGCTTTTCACATCCACTCCAAGCTTAACACAGTACCACAAAAACAACTGTCCTCCCTGAACAATCACAGAGAAAGAGTCATTAATTTACATATACGCCTTTCTTAATTTATGGGACAAATCCTTAGTGTGTTCTGGAACCGAAAGAGCTCAGCTTCTAACGAAGCGCAATTCCCAGGGCAGTGAAACCAAAAAGAAAAACCATGCATTCATTAGGTTCAGTCTCACTCAGACACAAAGCACCTCCCCAGGCTAATCTGACTGACAGTGTGATGGAATTCAAGATATTTTATCACACACATAGTGGTGACACTGTTGTACTAATGCAATACACCAAAAAACGCTCCAATTCTCCTCCAAGGAGGAACTCCAGAGCAGCAGCAGCAGCCTATGTGGGCTTCCAGACAAGCCAAGTAAATCAAGACCAGAATTTGGGTCTGAACATTCACTTATGGGTGCTTGAATGAACCCTGGACTCTGCTGACTGTCCTGCGGAGAGGACGTTAAACGCGAACGCAGCCGCTCTGCAGCGGAAACTACTAGTCCAGGAAGGCGTGAGGTCTGGGCTTGCTCTGTAGAATTTGTCAAAATATTTGTTCAAGGCATACCTGGACGGCAGGAGCCACTTCACACGTCTGCTAGAGTGGATCAGGGCAGGCAAGGCTGAAAACGTCTGCGGCCTGGACGGCAGCGCTAACAAGCATCAGATAGCATGAAAAGCCTCCTTTACTGAGGTTACAGACAGGCCACTCATATTCCTGAAATTTAAGCTGACAATTAGAGGTCTTATAAATAGTAAGGGCTTACAGATCGTTGCAATTAACAGTGGAAGGGGCCCCATATCTTGCATTCTTCTTTATCTTGTTTTTGTCCCTGAGGTTTAAATTATTATTTTCCAATTTCGCTTTATCCATAAGAACAAAACTGGCTGCTTTTCTTGCTGTGTTTTTAAGACAGACATTTGGAACTGATCTCTGTTCTGATTGGTTGTTGTGTATTAAAATGTGAAATATTCAAAATGTGCAATTCTATAATGTGAAATATTCAAATGTCAAATATTACAAATTTGCAAGTACTTGTATTTAAAAAAAAATCCTTTGTAGATAACCCTCTTGTACAAGGATACTTTTATCTTTATAAATCTTTATTTGATATACTACTAGTAGACTGCTCTATTCTCTGTTTTTATTTTCTACCTATCAAAAAATGTAACCTGACTTGGAGAGCTTTGCACAAGAATTCCAATGTGCATGGACTGCTGGTCTCATGCACAAATAGCAGATAAAAATCTTGAATCTTGAATTATTCAGAAAGCAGTCCAGAATGAAACACTCCTTATAACGTGTATGTATGTAAGCAGACGGGGCTGAACTGGGTAAACAGAAAACAGTGAATTCAAAACGCATCTTAAATTTCTGTTTATGGAGTTTTATGGAGTGAATGGGATGCTCTGAAACTTACAGTGCATGCTACATTACATTATAATAAAAGAAACTATATTTTATAATAGACCCTTTAAAAGAACAAGTCAAAAACAGCCAAACAAACCATTAGCTGTCTCGCCTCCTGGCTATCCTTAACAGGCTGCACTGACACTTAACGATTCCATGAGGGCAAAGTCCACACTTTTCCTTCAAGAATTCTAAGACAAGAACATCTGTTCTGTAGGCTTACATGCTAACAGTGTTGACATTCACTAGAGGAGTGACTGGGTTCAAGCTGTAGGGCAACAGGCCTGAACAGATCCAGATATTATATAATAATAATAATAATAATAATAATAATAATAATAATAATAATAATAATAATAATAATAATAATAATATATAAACAAGGTTAAATCACTTTAACAAATTGATTTGGGCCAAATGAACGGAAAATATTGTGTCAGTTCACCAGTAGTCCTTCCTTGGATCACTTTAGGTAGCCACTGACCACCGCATACCAAGAATACCCCACAAGACCTGTTGCTTTGGAGAAGCTCTGACCCAGTCTAACTATCTCTGGCTGTCTAATATCTCCCACCTTCCGAGAGGTGCCACTGTAACAGATTAATCAAGATCATTCGCTTCATGAGTCAGTCAATTTGATCTGGCTGATTGGTGTTTATTGCAAAGCACGGACAGTTACAATATGAAGCTGCAGTGTATAATCACAGTATTAGTATGTTTCCTTATACTGAGCCTTTTCTAAATTCAAAAGTTTATAGGTGACTGGGACACAAGTCCCACATCTGCATATTATTTATATAAAGTGCCATTTCAGCGACATACTTCTCTTGAAGTAAACAGATCAGAAAAGGCACAAGCAGGAAATTCAGCGAAATATATAAGACTGAAAGCAGAGAGGATGTGGTCAGGAAATGCATGAAAGCCACACGGGTTCATCTGGTGAACATGTCCCTCAAAATGTCCCCATCCACTGAGCTGCTCTTTCCTTTCCCGGCTGCTGAGGGACGGGGGAGTGGAGACGGCCAGGCAGGCTGGGACCAGCCTGACCCACTTTCGGCCTCGGCCTCCGCCACCTCCCCTCCCCAAAGATACCCCACACCGCTTCCACAAAATCAACTCCAGACCTCCGCTGCACATTCCAGCACCTTCTAATTGATTGCATCTGCTGGTCGTCTTGGAGGATCGGTGCTCGGTGGGTCTTTTAACCCACTGTGGTATTTGAGGGACACCGAGCCAAGCTTTTGTTTGGACTGATATGTATATTAATATGGCGCCTAAGCCCACAGCCACTGCAAGAAGCCAGTCTTAAACCAGAACTTTCTAGTTCCCACTGCCCCTACAGTGTGCACTGACTGCGAGCTTTAGCGCTTTCGCTTGTCTAACATACCTGATCAGCAAAGTTACAAGCCTTCCCTGAGCTGGGGTGGCTGCGTTGGTGTAAGAAACGCCCCAAAAGTGCAAGACGAGGGTCCTCCAAGAACAGGTTTGGTGCCTTCAAAGCTTGTAAAGGGCAGCCAACTGCACAGTAAACGGTCTCGGGTTGCAGGTTTGTGGTCAGCAATAAGGGATGGCTCTGATGCAGGACAGCTGTGTTGGGTTCCAAACGCTCTAAAGGAGAAGGGGCTGGTGGAGCGGTCAAGAATCTGAGCTGGTTCTCATCAAAAATCACTTCGTTCCTTTCCTTCCCTTTCCTTTCTCCTTCTTAGCAGCAGGAATGTCCGCCTGCTACCCCGACCTGCAGTCCGACACTGGCAGCCAAAAAGCGGCTCAGTAATTACAGTATTCAAGACGATTTTACAAAATGATCTCAGTGTCCCACTCAACATAACTGTTAAAGGAGGAATCTCTTCTGAAAGCGTTCTGAGACTGAAAGCTACAGAGAAATGGAGAAAGACAGAGTGAAAGAAAGGATGGAAAAGGAGTGACTGTACATGGCAGATTAGCAGAGCTAAGACAAAAGGATGTCGAGAGGAGGGATGTACCAATTAACTTTTATGGCTGATCCCAATTAAGTTCTCTACAGTCAATCTGGCCTGTGGTTGAATTTGTCTGCTTTTTGCAGCACTACATCAAGTTATGGTCATCACAATAAACCCATAGTTCAACTAGCACTGGGTTCACAATAGAATATTCAACAGAATTTTAATGAAGAACAATGACCATATTACAGTTGTGGCATAATATACTGAAGATACTAGATCTGTATATAATGGAATAGGTTGTTGATTGGTGCGGGTTGCCTTTAGTATCGTACTTAATAGAATACTCAGACTCCAGAATGCATGACCATACAACTATGATGCACATTGTGATTAGTGTTGCAACAATTACACCCTGTTGGCAGCGATGCTGGTACTTAAATATAGAATCAATAGGAGTTCCATGCGGCAATCTTGCGGATTATCTCCTGAAATTTATTCGTCTCCTGTTAATACAGAATATTTTATGAAGAATCCATATCTTAGACAAGGCCTTTAACTCTACGAGGCCTGTAGTGTAGGGATGCATCGGCCAGTGATCGGAAACGGACGATTTTTGGCCTGATCGGTGATCGGCCGATCACTCACACGTTTAGCAGATTTCAAACCGATCTTTTTTGGCGGGTTTATTTATTTATGTATTACATTTTATTCATTTAAAGAAAATTTGTTATGACAAAAAGCTTTTTATTAAAGAAAATTAGATTTTTGTTTGTATTTGCTATAGGGTTGCCACTATCATATGTCACTATTATAAAAGTAACC
>JBBPDE010000134.1:4496654-4506949 GCA_037974605.1 Nannopetersius ansorgii
AATAATAATAATAATAATAATAATAATAATAATAATAATAATAATAATAATAATAATAATAACAATAATAATAATAAAACTGAAGAAGAGCAATAGTGGTAAACCTGACTGTTTGCTGGTCATTTTGAATTGTAAATAAGGATATATTTGTGTTGTGGATATTGTGACCCCCAGTTCTCATCACCATCACTCTTGAGTTTAGAATTTTCTCTCCAATGAACCACTTCACTTCAAACCACTGTTTACCTCCAAGTTTTTATGAATTATTAAGCAACTTATTTAAAAATTCAGCAGAAATGTCCTTCAATATCACTCTCAACGCTTTACGCATTTGGGTACTATTCGTATTCTGGAAAGTTTCGTGCCGAGAAGTGGCCTTTTCGCGACCTAAAACGGGGACTACGCATCGCCTGCTCCAGCGCCACATCAACACCACCCACCTTCCTCTGTTGAGCACCATGTAGCAATCTGCTCCCCCCGGGTCTTGGCTCTAAACAGAGTAAACACTAATGCAGAGAGCAGAAAACACCAATTACAGCACACCCTGCCTGCCGCCATCAACAAACATCCTTTCAGTGCCGTTCACACACTCCGAGACGAGGAGCCGCGCTGAAAGCAGACACTCTTTTAAGCTCATCTCTCCATTAGTCTCCGTTCTGAGGCCAAAGCGACGAGAGCACGGATCTTTAAGGCAGGTGAGGCTTCCTGATGAGAAATACAGGTGCTCTCCACAATTAGGGTCCATTTGTATCTGCCTGATATGTTCATATCGGTGTAAAGTAAAAAGTAAGAGAACAACAGGCTATCCAAGTGTTGGACATAGTTTAAAACACACTTAAAGCTGCATTTTGTCTGTCCCTGCCCACTAAAACTACACCCACCTACAATTCAAACACTTAATGTGCACTAGGTATATATACTAATCAAAAGAGGCCATTTTAATAGATTCTGGACTCCTGCAGTCCAGGAGGACGATCTTCATTCTGGTGAAAAATGGACGTGGCTTCAATACATCTGTGAGTGAAGGAGATGGGATGTGGCATTGTGATGGAGAGGCTGATCCACATAAAAAGATAAATGGTACAAGAAGTCAAAACAGTAAGGAACCCATTAGTAGAGTTCCTTAATGGTCCAAAGAGCACATTATTTTGAGCTGGATCTGTCAGTATGTCTATATCCATTTGATTCTTGATGCCTAGTTTTTTACTCTCCAAATGTGGATTATGTCTGCGTATACTGTTTTGTCTGGTTCCAATGGCATTGTCTGATTCAACATGTGTACAATATATAAATAAATGCATTTTTAAAATAGTAAAAATACTTTGCAATACTGCAAGGGGCACAAGTGTTGGGCCATCACAGATAGGGAGCTCGACCCCCACAGTCATCCGTGGCCAGGAGTCCAATAACAAACGATTGGCTTTGCCCTCCCTCTCCCCCATCACTCAGTGCAATGCTAGAAAACACAGAGCTCTGTCAGCTGATGTAGGCAGGATTGGTGTTCAGATTTCTACAAACATCCCCAGGTGTCCAGTGACATGTCAGTGCCCATTCAAAAGGATGTGTGTCCTTAATGGAGTCCTAGATAGTGACAACAGAAAACTAATACGGGGACCCAGTGAATCAATTTCCATGTCTTTGATGTTCTTGTGCCATTAGATTTGCAGTTAATTACATTCTGTGTTCTGGCAAATTCTACGCATAACTCAGTCAGGAAAGAAAACATTGTTCCTGAAAAGGGTTAAACATTTTCACTGAAATGTGATTTAAAAACAAAAACAAAAAAAACACATTTGCACCAGATGCAAAAAATCAAAAATAAAACCCACCCCAAGAAATTCCATACATGTGGTGCAATTCCTGCATGGGCACTTAAATAAGCAGAAAACATGATTCTCCCTGAGAGTCAGGATTAATGCGAGCGAGGCCATCATCGCATCTGGTTCCCGTTTAGCCAATAGTTCAGTAAAGCTGAGGCGCTCTTTTTTATATGGTTATTCTTCAAAATATTATCAGTTCATACCACAGACAGAACAGGCAAATATCTTGCCGCTCTCCTAGGATTACTCTTCTCCATTTCGGGTTCTGCATGTTCAGACTATTCTGAGATTCTTTACAATGGAATCGCTGACAAATGTGCCCGCAATGATTATCACTAATGAAGCCTCGCAGAGAAAGAATTGATCTTAGATCAGACCGTCAGTCTGTTTAGCGTGAAGCAAAAGACACAAACTGATCCCAGATCGGCATTTAATGGCTGTTACACACCAAAGGCAAGACGAGTAAAGTTTAAGTAGTTAGGCAAGTATTTTTCACATCAAAACAATCAATTACACAGACCAGGAGTTTAGAAAAAATCATATATGAGATCATATGTATTGCATGTATGTGTGTTAACACACTGACACACATGAAAATCATTATTTACCGTTTGTTTTTTCTCCAGAACAAAAAAAAAACAGCATTTAATCATCTTTTACATGGGTGCCGTAAAAAAAATGTTCTGTCCAAAACTAGATACAGATGAACCAAACCGTATGTACATAATTTACTTTCATTTCATACATAACCTGCAAGTGTGGCTTTCCTCTCTTTCAACAACGCAAAAAAGCAATTAGAGCTTATGTTATTAAAGTTATCAATACAGTCCCAAGTTCTAGGTGAGTCTGCTTTAACACTCACATTAATTTATAAACGTACAAATAAATTGCAGGGATAACGGAAGCTCCGCCTCCTATAGGTTTGGTAAACATAGGACCTAAAAGCTCACACCTAATGTTTCAGCCGTAATCTGTATGCAAAACCCCCTATTGCTGAGTTTGATATTTCAGACATATTTATAATTAAGCATACAGAATAGATCAACCTATACAGAACACAAGGTAATGCTTTAAATTGAGTTTCATAGCAAATATCCCCCGAATTTTAACTTCTGTGAAGCCGCCTCTGGTTTGCACAACACGCTGGTTTATCTGGAACAGGAGCTAAATAATCACAACACCAAATATTTGCATGGCACCAAAAATCGGACAATACAAAGTACTAGTCTAATCATATGTCCTTCACAGAACACCACCTTCCGTTTCTGGAAGTGATCAGGAAAAGCAAAAAAAAAAAAAAGTTTCATTAAAGATTCCTGGAATTACCCAAAACTGAGAATCAGGAACAGACATTCTTATCCGTCATTCAGTTAAATTACTCCACCACACCTGCTCGCTACACCCCTCTCTCTCTCTCACTCACACACACACACACACACACACACACACACACTAGCCATCATTCTTGCTCTTAACAAAATATTTCCTTATTGTTCATCAATGTTTTTGGCTACAGCAAGCACACTCCTTATGAATCACCGCTATGTGGAAGCTGTGGAGGATTCTGTCCGTTCGTGGCGAGTGTCTCGGTGAAGGGAGGCCAATCTGTGGTGTGACCTGCTGTTCAACCTGTCAGAGTGATGAGGTTCAGCCTTGTTACTCTCAGTTCAACTGGGATAAAGAAGTCGACAGGGGCGAGCGCTCCCAAAGCACCGCGGCACGCAGGATTTCGTAAGAAGCCAGCGCGACTTTTAACACCCTTTAAGAGTTGAGGTGATTGTTGGCGCCAAGATGCTTTTAGGACCTGGGCCAAGAAAACAAAAGGTCAGAAAGAGAGGGAGGGGTTTACTGGCTATTAATTAACATCTAATCCAACTAAGTAAGAGCAAGAGGGAATCCAGCATGACGGCATGGGCCCGGCTCCTGCAGCCTCTTTCCAAAGGAAGACACACACTTCGCATTCTGCCAGCTTAGTCTGAGAATGTGGTAGGCCTGTCCAGTACAGGGATCCAGAATAGGCCCTGTGTGATCCCAGTTTTCTCCAGTCTCTCGCTCAGGTCCTGGCGCAGATGTGTTCCAGGCTAATCCACACGTTCCTGCTCCAGCCACAGACTTCCCACTGACGGTAAAAGCCACCATGTTCGACTGACCTCTGCCTGATTACGTACCAAAACAAGCACTTTCTGACCAGACGTAGTCCTTCAATGAACTGCAACTTACAGAACACTTTACTCACCCTAGGTTTTGTCATGTTTAGAGTCCAACTTGTGGTTCAGCACTGGAGCCACAAGACGTACATTGCTAATAAGCACTAGTCACCAAAATCGTTTTCGTCCAAAAAAAAAAACTAACACACTTCCAAAACCCCTCTCAACCCACCCAAAACTTCATCCAGCTCTTTGTTAGGGTTATTTCTAATGTGGTCTATGGCACTATGATTGTGAGCTATAAAAATAAACAATATGTCAAACTGCAAAGAGCCTTTATAGTCAACAGGGTCTGTTTTCTATTTCAGGACCAGCAGGGCTGTTCTAGAATCAGTTTTTGTGAGAGGCCTCTTATGTATGGAGGAATCTGATCAAGTCCTCTCCAGCCCTGATGTTGCCTGCCTGTAGTGGTGATTTGTTCAGTTTTATAGCTCACAGTAGATCATACAGAGTCTTCAACAAATCCAAGCCCCCCTAATGAAGAGCTGGAGTGTGTTGAGGCAGGTTTTGGGAATGTTTCTGGAGAAAAGATTTGATTTGGTTTCTGGTATGTGAAAGAAACATTAGCCTTGTGGCCCCAGTGCTAAACTAAAGAAGGACTCCAAATATGTCACTGCTGATAAAGGAGAAGTAGAGGTGTCAATACAGATTTGGTGGCCAAAGTTCGCTTCTTTACTTTAGTATTAGAGCTACAAGACTAATACCAGATTGCTTAAATCCCACCAAACTCTGAATACCAAAAGGTATCTTGACTGATTGACAAACGTGTGTGTAGCTTTCCATGTCCAAGCAAATTAGAGTGCTGTACTTTAGCATATATCCTTCCAATCCTCTTGCAGCTCAACCTAAGGTTAGATGGAGTGTTTTAGCTCTGATTGCCTTTCGAATGACGTGATGTGATGTTTACTCTTCACAGTTAACAGAGGTTGAAAATGATAATACAGATATCAACTATGACATATTAAGCGACACAGATGTTGTGGCTGTGGGGGAGGGGGACGGGTCCTACAAATATGTGAGATATGCCACCTTTAGGTCTCCAGAAAAGTAAAAACTGTGAAATTGCTTGCACAGACACTACAGAGTGTCCCAAAAGCCACAGCAGCCATTCATTCCCCAATTATACTGAGATCATTGTATGTTAAGTTCCCAGTTTTTGGGAAACTAGGGCGCAGCAGACTGCTGAGACGTCCCTCTTTAGGAAAGAGTCGTCAGCCAAATGTTCCGCACGGCGGCAGAAAGGTTGCGAGAGTGAATGCGACTTAAGTGGTTGCTGCTTTGCCCTTAACCACCACTTCCCTATTCCAGACTCACATATAGTCAGAAGATGCTGAGTTAAGAACACAATAAAAATGGGTTATTTGCCCTCTTATTATCAATACCTGCCTCGTTCAGACGATGGACGGTGCAGTGACACTGGTAAAGAGAGCCTGATCGACTTCCACACTGTCAACATGCGCCGCTTATCACCGATCATTAGGCTTCATCACAGTGGGGCTTAACCACGACACAGTGGTTTACACTGAGGCAGCTCCTTGATAGGTGTTTATGTAGTCAGTCCGTCCTGATAGGAATGTTTAATTCCATTCTAGTCAAATGGGAGACTACATGGGCAAACTGCTTCGATTTCCGAGCGGGTCGGGCAAAATCACTGCTCCTGACAACTTCAGCCAGAGAACAGAACAGAAGACAAACTGCTGCAGATGACGACATCTGGGTCAAACACATGGAAGGCAGTAAAACCTGAAGAACCCACGTGACTCCGTTGTTTACTTCAAATGTAGCTACCTTTGCCTGGGATGTATATTTACTGCGAGCTCGGCCTGTCATTACAGAGACGGGTAATGAAAAGGATCAAATAAGTATGAAAGCAAAGCACAGTCCCTGAAACCAAGCACAAAGCGGAAGGCAGAAGTTCAGTGTGGTCTGTTTGTCACAGCGGTGAATATTTCAGGATCCTCCAGGATTTTTTCCAAACACACTACAAGATGCCGGCATGCATAATTTAAATCACGCTGGGCTTTTCCAGGCCACTATTCTACGCCTTAAAAAACAAACAAAAAAAAGGACCAATGTATTATTTAGGCACGTCACAGAAAATGGTCTGGGGTATCCTGGCAGGGGTATCTAGTGGGAGAACCGTTTCCTTCTTGCACTCCTTGATTAGTAGCGTCACACTCAAAAAACAAAAACAAAAAACATGCACAACAGGAGAGGAGCATCAACAACGGCATCCTGTTGTCTTCTCCTCTAAAATATTAATAAACACCTTCCCATTAAAAACATGCAAATCTGAATATATATATATGATGGACATGGGCTCTAGACAAAGATTTAAAACTGTATGTTAAAAAAAAAAAAACATGTGTCAGGCTAATGCTGATCTGGGGTCAGCTTTGGGCCCACATCCCAACAGGCATAATAGGTCCTGGTATGAAGACAATAGAGATCCCAACCCACATCCCATCACTTACTGCACACAATGCAATGACTGGAGCCTGGTTAGAAGAGGGTGCATTCGGGAGAACTGATTGAGCTTGTTTAGCATGTGGGGAAAAGGATAAATCTGCCGTAGATGCATGCATATTAGACAACAAATGTCATTTGAATGGACATCATTTCTTTCCGGCGTTTAGGAAGAGAAAGACATTAGAGAGCAGAGAGAGCAGGCCTGGGTTTTTCCTCTATTGCTGTAAACAGAGGATAAATAAAGAGCATCTCGCTGAAAGAAATGAGCATCGGCCTTGCAAGCATCAGCAGCCCTAGTCAAGGCTTAAATGCAGTCAGTAGATCAAAAATAACCTCCAGAGGTGAGTTTATACCTCATTATTGTGCAGACCTGCGTGCCTAGCGAGCTAATTCAAGGAGCGTTTGTGTTGTAAACAACAGGAGCAGGTAAAGCGTCGTTTTAAGAAGCATTTCTAGCGCCATCCTTGCACCCATAGGTGCGTGCTGCAGCTGGAGAAGAAGCATGCCAACCTGCATGCAGGGCTATTGTAGGTGTCCAGGCCATCCATCCATCCATGATTCAGGTAGCCCCCGTGCAACAGACTGTGCGCCAAATTGTGCACAAACTAGCCCTCCAACTGCAAAACAACAAATATGGCATGGCACTCACCTTCGACAGCTCCGGCTGGAACCAGGAGGCAGAATCCAAATGCGAGCAAGCCGACAGCCTGCATGTTGGCTCGGCTGCTGGAGAGACGGGAGTTGGCGGAGGTGGATGTGCAGGGCTGGAGCCCAACACCTCATCAAACCCTCCTGCGTCGTGCCTTCGGGTCCCTCCACCGGCCAGCACAAGCCCCCCGGAAATTAGACAAACAGAGAGGGTAAAAATATCGTCTAGGGTGTGTGAGAAAAGAACCAGGGGAGAGAGAATGGGGCTTTTTTTTCAAGCCCGGCAGAGAGGGGACGCGGTGCAGGACAGCACGGTCATGTAGACTGGAGACGGTCGACCATGCACATAAAAAGAAAAATGAGATAAAATGTGTTAAAAAATCAATCCGGCACCGGTTGAACTGAGGAAAAGAACGAAGGAGAAGAAAAGAGCAGCGTGGAGAGCGTTCCCATAAAATAAAAAAAGAAAAGAAAAGAAAATAAAAGGCTCCTTTTCTCTCTTGCTCCGTCCCACTGCCTGAGATGCTGCTGCTGCTTGTGTTGTGTAAGTGAATGTGAATGTGTGTGTATGTGGATGAGTGTGTGTGAAAGTGAGTGAACCCCTTCCACACTACACACATTGCTCAATGACGTCACTGTGAATCGCTGGTACTGCGCATGCATTGTCGTCTTGTTTCTACTTTTTTCTGTCTTTGCAAAGGAATTAAATCGTTTTTTGATATTTAAAGTGGAATGAAGTGGAACTGCATGGCCTATAAGTCTGGGTTTTAATTTTATGGCATAATAAACCTATGTGTGCTATTATTTCACAACCCCAGATGTGAACTAATTTTATTTAGAATAAAGTACAAGAAAAAGGTGTGATTCGTGTGTTGTGATTCGCGATTTCGTAGAAGTCATACATGATTTGGGGTTATTTTATGTGTTTATAAGATCGTTTTTCTCATATCATTTAATTCTTTCCTGTCAACGAAATTGTAAATTGATCAGGGCTCCCAATGCGCATGCGCGACTCAGTTTCCGCTCCTCTATAGACTCTCACTCTTTACGGAGGGAAACTGCTCCAGTTGACCCGCCATTTTGGCTCATAACTGATTAAATGGCTAAAATGCTGTTTTTCTGCTTTTATCTTGCAACGTGTGTCAGATCATGTTCATAACGAGAAGGTGATATCTATAGTGTTGCACTTTTAATAAAACTGTAGTCATAAACGGAGTAATTTAAGGAAAAATGTTAATGTTAATCCAAATGAACTCGTTCTTGCAACACACTTTATCGACAAAAGTATTGGGACGCCTGAGCATTACACCAATGATATTGCACTCAAGTACATAGGGTTTTTGAGTATTTCTGAAGAAAAAATTGTGTACATTCATTCCGTGGAGCAGGAGGGTCAAACTCCAGTCCTAGAGGTACGTGGTCCTGCACATTTTGGTGATTTTCCTGCTCAGAAACACCTTGTCAGTTAATGGTCAGATTTAGTGAATGTGTTTGAGGAGGAGAACCACCAAACTGTGCTGGACACCGGCCGTCCGGGTCTGTCGAGTTCTTCCACACAAACTCATCCAACCATGTCTTTATGGATCTTGCTTTGCACAGTCATGTTGCAATAGAAAAGGGCCTTCCTCTGCGCTATAGAACTAAGCCATAGAGCCCTGGAATGCAAATCCATGTAGATGTGATCCCAATTTTTACACTTTCTAATTTTTTTACGTATAGGCATTGGCAGATATGGGTATGAATAAAATCAGACATTGGTCCTTATTCATTTTACACTTCTAGTGCATATTCTGCATTGCATGTAGTGACATTTTAAAAGAAGAAAAGTCTAATGTAAAGTGGTTGAGTGTTTGTTTGTGTGCATGAACTGACTTATTTTAGAACATCATTTGCATGTTTCACTGATGGAAAATGAATTTCTTGCAGCTAGAGTTTGCCTTTAAAGTTTCATACAATGAAAATCAGCATTTTGAACATGGTTGACCTGCGGTTTCCTTAAAAGACTGAACAAATCAGTTCTGATCTGTTCAGAAACCACTGAAAATCAAGTTAATTGTTCAAACACAAAATCTTATATAGTAAAATTTCTGTGGAAATCTAATTTTAGTCTGCTAAGTTTGCTGGAGGCCTGAGAGTCCTTTGTCTTGTTCCTCACATGCATGAAATGCTGTCTTCTAGTGGAGACTCTGGTCACTGCATGTTACAGCTGAACCTCCTGGATAGTTGAAGTTTGGCTCTATTGTCCAATCCTGCTGCTGATATTCACTGATTGTGAACAAAGAAATAATGTAAAACAGTTTTGCTGAACAGCTCATTGGTATGAACAAAGCTTTAAGGAATAGGAGCAGCTGGTGGTCCAGAGGTTAGAGAGTTACCCCTGCAATCAGAAGGTTAGAACTTTTAATCCCAGGACTGCTAGTGGCACCACTGAGGTACCTTTGATCAAGGTACCGTCTCCACACACTGCTCCCTTGGTGAATAAGTTAAATTTCATATTGATCACACTGTGTGCTGTGGTGTGTTCACACATGACTATAAGGGGCCACTTTGGTTCAGAAAATAATCAAATTATCATTTTACCAAAAATGTAGTCGATCATCCAAAGAATGTGTGGCATCTAAAGCTGAACATGTTGCCTAAACTGTAGTGATTGTGTCCCTATTTTTATCCATACAATAGTTTGTTTGTATGGTAGCCCAGTGTAACAGTATATCATGCTATGTCAATATCATTAGCAAGTCAGTTTGCTATTGAGGTTAAAGCAAGTCTGAAGCAAGTGTGTAATGATTTATGCATGCTCGTATACACAAGTCTCCATGATTTGTAAACTACGTTAGCACACTTTAGTTAGGGGATTTTTTGCTGTAAGGCATATATGCAGATATGAAATCAACACTGTTACACACCTACAACATACAGGGAAATAGCCCAAATACCCCAAGTAGTTCCTGAGACAATAACATCAATAACTAGAATAGAATAAGATAATTTTCTGACAAATATACACAAATGGAAACAATATAACAGCAGATACAAACTATGGACTAAATGAGTCAGAATATTAATAATGGCGAGTAAACAGAAGATGTACAAATTGTGCAAATAAAGAATGGTCATATAGTTACTATATAGTTATAGTTTTGTGTCATCA
>JBBPDE010000134.1:4511235-4525302 GCA_037974605.1 Nannopetersius ansorgii
GTGTGTGTGTGTGTGTGTGTGTGTGTGTGTGTGTGTGTGTGTGTGTGTGTGTGTGTGTGTGTGTGTGTGTTGTGAGAATCAAAATGCAGCAGAATTTTAGAAGCTAACAAAACATCAGACTCTTCACATTGTTGAGTTCTACCTTAATCTTCTTGTACTCTGTTTTAACGTTGCTGTGTCCTGCTTTATCGTTTTTGAGTTCTGCCTTAATGTTTTGATTTTTGCGTTGATGTTGTTGTTTTCCTTAATGAATTCTACCAATCAATAGTTTGTGCACACACCGAATCTTTATACGTTTGCTTGTTACTCACTTAATACTTAGTAAAAAATACACTCAATTTTATTGACTAACAAATAAATGATATATGTCCCCCATTTAAATTCCTTTATTACTCAGAAAATATTTTTATTCATCACTATAGACCCACAAAAAGCCACATAATATATTTATAATTATAATGATGTGAATCACCAGACAACAATGAAAGATATTTAACAAGCTATTAAGTGACAGTCAATGGGATAAAACTGTTAAGCGCCTAAAATTTGATTCTGCCATCAACAGGATGTCAGATATGCTGCACATAGTTGTTCACTCAACCACTTTCCGATGCTTAACAAGAGTAAAAATCTGCAGTTTATGAAACTTTTAACAGGTAGTACATCTAGGTTTCTTGAAGGTTTTTTGTGTTCTCCCTTTGTGTTCTCTTTTTACTTTAACAGTTTGTGTTTATCTTTTGTGTCCTTCTTAAACAATGCTGTGGTTTGACTCTCTGGGCCACCGTACCCCTTGAACTCTGCAGCTAAAATTGGTGCATTAGTTGGTCCTGCTGTTGCTGACTCTGGAACAAAGAAGAACATCAAGGCTGCTCAAACATTAAAGGAAAATGCCAGTGTGCACACAAATGGGCCTTGATGGCACTTTTTAAAGCGTGGGAACTCATTTAAGACCTGCGGTGTGCTGGGGATTTATCAAACAGTTTTCTTTGTAATTCTTTTTAAAGTTTTTTTTTATGGGACTTGAAGCACATCAAAGCCCATTTGATCAGGTTTATAGTTTGACTAACAGAGACCATAACTTCTTCTCACCTCCAAAATCTCAACTACACATTGCTGAAAATGTTTATCTAACTGTATTCGACTCGACCTAGAACTAGCGCATAATCAAAAAAGGAGCAGTTTGAGAATCAGTTAGCTCAAGACCCATCTTTAAACAGGATTAAAAATGTCTGTTTTAGTACAATCTGGTATAAAGTAGTATAACTGGGCCTAAGCGTCCTCTTGTTAAAACCCAACTTTTCAGCAGTTCTTTGAGCAAAACTTCTTTAAGTGCTGTGGATGCTCTGAAAAATAATTACAAGCGTTTTCCAATTACCCTCCTGTCCTCCAGGTGGCACTGTACACCAAATATCTTTCCTCACTGCCTGTCTAATGGCTTCAAGCCTCAGAAACTGGCACCAGGTCCACAGAGCCAGTGAGCTTTTAGAAGTGGACAGTTTTGAGATAGACAGGGACAGTTTTGTGGGACAGGCTTTGGGTCTGCTGTCCCTCACATTATGGTCCAGGCGGTTATGGTCCAGGCTTATCCAACTGGAGGCCACTGTCAGGTAGAGATCAGGAAGCCAAACTTTACATTGTACGCCGGCCAAGCTTGATATATGTTCTGGAACAGTACTTGGACTTGAGTTGGGAATATAAACAGAGTTAAGTCACTATGTCATCATGATGGTATCTTGCATCATCTACGTACAGAAGAGGCCTTTTATTCCCACTGTGCAGGTCACTGAGGACGAGAGGAGGTTACTCTGTTGTCTGTGATCTATTTTGCCTTCTTGTTCTCCCAAGAATGTGTCCAAAAGGGCTTTGTGCACGATATTTTAAAGTAACAGTTTGGTGGAAAAATACAATTTAAGCAATTTCCCCCTTACATGTAGTCAAACAGCGAAATCAGAGTTTCCTTCTCCAGTTTTGCACTGGAGCTATGAGGAAAAAAGCTAACAAGTAATAGCAGTATGTAATTATGTCTTAATGTTGTCTTAATTAACCATTAAGATGGTGAAGCCAAAAAAAAAAAGAGGACGCATTTTCTTAAACATTTCTCTAATCTGTGCAAATAAGCTAGCTGGTAAAATGCTGTTATTAGTTAATAAAGCTATATCGTAAAATATTGTTTATTTTTACTACAGTGCGGTCACACATTCAACACATATCTATGTGCCTAAGTGGAGTTTTCTCTGGGGCTTTTCAACCATGGTAATTTACATCCTTGACAGGTTTGTTATCTGTTGGACCATATTGGTGAGCATTAGCCCCTGCTTTGAGCTCCACCTTCACCACACATTGGATTGGTTTGATTTCAGTAGGTCTGTCGCTTTATTTGAGAATCCATTTGCCTGTAATAATTGCCATGAGTAAAGTTATTGCTCTGCACTGTTTGATATTTAAGTGAGTGAATGAAGTGACCATTTGTCATACATGAACACACCACAGCACACAGTGTGAACAGCACAAAATTCTTCTCTGTATTTAACCCATTCACCAAGTGAAGCAGCGGGCAGCCAGGAACGCAGCACCCGGACAATCAGAGGGGACTGTGCTTTGCTAAAAGGTACCTCAATGCCACTAGCAGTCTTGGGATTTGAACCCACAGCCTTCCGAATTCCTTTGTTTATGTTTGAAAATTTGGAGAATTGTTAGAAGAAATTTTAAATAGAATCAGAATCAGAATCAGCTTTTATTGCCAGGTATGTTCACACATATGACGAATTTGTTTTAGTGACAGAACTCTACAGTGCAACAAGATGACTGTGACGAGACAAGACATATTCAGAAATACAAGATAGTGTGCAAAATAGCAAAATAGTATGCAAAATAGCAGGGACACATTATATATATTAAAAAGTGTTCATAACAGTGACATTGTTAAGTGTTCATGACATGGACTGCCTGGGGGAAGAAACTCGTCTTATGTCTGGACGTTTTGGTGCTAAGTGTTCTGTAGCGTCGACCAGATGGCAACATATTAAAAAGGGAGTGTGCTGGGTGTGAGGGATCCAGGGTGATTACCTTAGCTCTTTTGCTCACTCATAGACTCTCTTATGAGGGTTCTGACCTGTACATACTGTACACATCTTTGAAAACACATATTTGGACAGAAGCATGTATGTAGCTTAAGAAGGATGTAGCTAAAAACAGACATTGCAGCTATCCTGAGGCCTGGATCTTCTAGGGCAGGGGTCACCAATCTTTTTGAAACTGAGAGCTACTGAGCCATGCGAAGGGCTACCAGTATCTGTTCTATACACTAGAACAGAGTTTACCTAAACTTATCAAAACTTCAGGTATAGTAAACATATTTAATTTTTTTTTTTTAGATATTGTCAAATCTATGCAAATGTGATTAAAGAAGAAAAGCAACAGGATATAATTAAATGTTAGACACTGCTCACTGCCATCTTTAGAACAGGTCAGCTGGCTACTCATGTGGGTCTTGGGGGCACTCTGGTGCCCGTGCGCACCATGTTGCTGCCCCTGTTCTAGGGTCAAGTAATGTTGTCAAAAAATCGATTCTCAGATATTAATCCTAAAATTAATCAATACTAAAATTTAGTATTGAGTTTGATGTCATTTAGCACTGGTATCGATACTTAAATGCTAGTTCTGCTGGTTCACGGAAATCAATGGCAGGCTACAACAATTTTCAACAGGCATTGCCTCCCCTGGCTACCTGGAGGACCCAATGTTTACATGACATCCAGTACGGGACACATTTAAAGGTGCACGCCACTTTTTTTTCCTCTGTTGAGAGTCAGGGGGAGCTTTGGGGGAGCTTTGGCTCTCTACGGAGGAACAAAAAGTGTCATGCACCTTTAATTGTAGCTCGGCCGGGGAACATTTTACATAGACCCTCAACTCCCCCAGACCTATCGAACATGGCCGGTGGTGAAGCTCTCCTCCCCACAGAACTTGCAAGTTCGGCCATGTGAGCACGGACTTTCTGAGCCACGGGGCGAGCACACAACCATACAAAACTTGACATGCCGTTAGATCTCCATGACAACTTTCCAACGAGCCCAGTGCGACAGCCCCTGTGCGACAGCCCCTGAGCACACTTTTGTTTAATTAAAAGTTGCTGTGTTTTCTCCCCTGTAGTATCGAAAATACCATTGAGTATCGGGTAACATTCTTAGTATCGGTATCGAGTTTGAAATTTCAGTATCGTGACAAGCCTACCATCTACAACATCCTTTTCCCTCTAAAGAGCACAGGAGTGCTTGCTTAGTACTTTGTCATCACAGGGCTTGACCACTGCAACTTGGCTGGTCTTCCTATACAGTTTACATTTATAGTAAATTCCAGCAGCACAACATCTTTAATTGTGCTTGAAATTGAAGTTGCAACTTCATGTCACTGTGCTGCAGCGTTCCTTTCACTGGCTTGTACTAGCTGCTCGTATCAAATGCATTCAAGCTTCAAGAACGGCTTGGTTTGACCCACCATACTTAAAGACTCAGTGGAAGGAATTTCCCCCGGGGGGCCCCAACGGCAGCGGGGAGGTCCAGACAAGCATTTACGTCAATGAACGCTAGTCTTAATAAAATGTCTTGTAATTGCACTTATGAAAGCTTATAAGCTTTTACTTATAATGACATAAAATCTCCTGAGCGTATCTTTTTATCTAGGTATCAGCACTGACATTTGTTTCTGGATGGGATCTAAGCTCTTTAAACTCCAGTCCATTTGTAATAGCTAAGCATACTTTCATCTTAGTGGACATCAAAGCCACTCTGGTTAAGAGTGTCTACCAAATGCCATGAATGTAAATGCAAATGTAATTTTGCCAATGCTTTTGTCTTCTCCAGTTAAAGTCTAGAGCAGGATACTTTGGGCACCATACAAGCCTTGGCTGATCACCTTTTAATTATGTATTCATATTGAAATTTTTGAGTGTTGGCCAAACGACCTAGAAACTCATTTAACATGTGCATACGTTTTAAAGGAAAAATCAAATTTACACAGTTCCACACCTTCCAAAGACGCAGTCCGTCAGCCAAGACATGCTTGGTGTCCATCTCCCAGAGGTCTAGCAACTTGCTCGTACCACAGGCTAGTGGATGTGGTTTAGGATACAGAGGACAATCCAGGACTGAAGAGGACTGATCTGGGATTAGACATAACAACTCATTCTTGATCAGTAGTAGTTCTATTCTTGAAGTGAACTGTGCCCATGGTATTCAACTACATGTTGAATTTTTATGCATTTTTATAGCTCGCAATAGGTCATACAGTGTCCTAAACCACATCAGCAAGTCTACACCACACTAATAAAGAGCAGATGGATGCCATCTGAGTAGGTTATAACAATGTATGGGATGTATTTAAGCAAAAGATTTGGGTGACTCTTAACATCTAGCAACTTGCAGCCTTAGACACATAACTCCAGTTCTAAAGTAAAGAAGCAAAAGTTGGACTTTAAACATGGTGTGGGTGAGTAACTACATCTGTGATAAGTGGAAAATTGTGTGAATTTGATTTTGTGTCTAAGCATTCCTTTAAGTGGAGTGCGAACGTAATGGATCCTTATGGTTAAATAGCATCAGGCCTATGGAGTTTAATTAGAATGGCCCTTAGGCTGAAGTCGATTCAGATGCAAAACAGTAACAAAGAAAGCATAAATAATCCTGTAAATGAGGCATTCGAGATCCGAACAGATGTGGATTTGTTCGCATTGAGGCCAAGAAATGAAAGGAAAGGTCCTTCCTGGACCACAAGACGATGCCGCTGGGCCTCCAAGCATTCAACAGACTAGAGACGCCCTCACAGCGGGACGATGAGAGGAGGACGTCCGTGTCTGTGAGGGTCTATTGGGGGGCCTAAGGGGCTCCGCAGCCCCCAGATTCTGTGGGCAAGAGAATTCCAGGTATGTGAAGCATGTGTGGATAGTGTAGAAACAATGTCTGGCTGCCCGTGTGTCCCAACTTGCATCTCCCTAAGGCTCGTATTCATCAGGCCTGCCACAGAGCTGAGCATAGATCAGCTGCTGCAATTGAAACTCCAACTTCAACAACTGGGTATCTGATCGCAGATCAGAAGCCCTTTCCTCCTCCTTCAAAGAGTGGGGAAGGATGATGGTAAAGCCCATTGTATGCCTGTTGTAAATCCACGTAAACAAGCTAATCTGGCTGACACTATATAGCAGCTATGCGTGCTTAATGACCTCATGGCCCCAGGCTGCAATGACAGAATGTCTCAGCGTTCTACTGCCTGTGGAACAGGCCTGGGACTACAGCCTTCTGCCTAACTGAGTATTTCAGTCATTGCTAAGGTTTCTCATTGTCTAAGTATTAGTTTTCTGTCAGATTTAGCGGTGTGATTGTGTACTGTGCCACAGTCTCAGTGTAAAAGTGTCTGAGAGCATTAACTACAAGATTAACAAGATGAATTTACTTACAGCTCAGTGTCCTGCTACCCTGTTAATGACACATTACCAGGTACAAATACTTAATTTGACACAAATCTGATCTGTTCAAATTAGATCTGAGCCACTTGGGTCTGGGGTTTTTACCCGCACCCACACAACCTGCAATGATATTTGTTAATCAATGACTTGAATCGGAACGTAACCTGCAGTGTTTCTGCAAGTTTTTTTTTATAACTTTCTCAAAATGCCGCTTTATCACTTAACCAAGAAATTTTCTAATAAGCTGACCAGAACCCTCCAACTTGCATGCATCACTACTGGCTAAATTCACATTACCAGGCACATTACCAGGGTTTTGCCTTAATGTGTTTTTTGTGTAGACACACAAATCTCCTGTTTTTAAATATAGAGCTGAGCCACTTTTATTTGTGGTCCTAGACTTGATATGTATTTGTGGACATGTGACTCTAATGAAAATATTCAGATCATAATATTTTTTTTGTGTATGCATGATATGCCATCCTCCCATACTCACATAGCAGCAATGGCTTTCCTGAATTTTCTTTTGTTTAGTTAGTTCATTCATTGTTGTTGCTGTTATTAATGATACGCATGGACCATTAATGCAGAGGATGGACATTCCTCTGTACCTCTTTAATTAATTTAGTCTATATATATAATATATGTCTATATATATATATAATATAATTGTATAATATAATAATATAATTTGGAATATAATCAACACAAGAAGTTGAAGCCAGGCTTGTTATTCTGTTTTATCTGATAATTATAATATATACTTCACTACATGTCTACTTACTTTTGAACCAGCTGGTATTTTATTCAGTTACTTTCATTTTTAGTAAATGCATGTGACTAAATAGCAAATGTCTTAGAGTGGTCAGTGTAGGAATGGATTTCACGGGTTTCATTTAGATATTGAAATGGTGATCTTCCCCTACTTTCAGCTTGGAGGCCTTGGATTGCTTTAAGTCAGTTTGTTTCCACCCACATTTAACATGAAATTTCCCATGGTTGTCCTTAGAAGTCCTTGTTATGAGATTACACCCCACAAGACATCAGGCAAGAGCTTCATCAGCAGAATTTTTTGTTGATATCAGTAACTCTGCAGGACTTTAATATTGACCACTTGTATCTGCTGAGCAATATATTGGGTGGGATCTACTCAGAACAAGGATTTGATCAATATTATCGGCCAAACGGGCAGTAAATCTGTCTGTGGAGGCTCAATATCAGCCGATTCAGTATACCAAACAAAACATGCTGGTCGGCCCCTATTTGAATATGACACTAGTATTTTTACCCTTGCGTGATAATTCAATTTCTTACAGCTGATCGGCCACTGAAAAGTCAAACATAGGTGTCGACATCATCAAGCAAAGAGTGTGTCTTCAGATCAGTGCAAGCTAAAAAACAGGGCCCTGTGAGTGTATGTGTGTGGAGCATCCAAAGCGCTAGTGCGTCGTGCGGGGGTTGGTTTGAGACGGTGCCAGCGTAAACATTCCCAGACCACATGTTCGCTCAGGGCAGAGTGCCTGGCCACCCTCCAAGCACATCTGCACACAATCCCCCGGCCTTCACCAGCCCAGCCGGGGTAAAGACCCGAGGAGTTTTCCCAGACTCTCCTGCAACCTGCTGCCGGCCAGCCAGGAACAGGACAGGACAAATTACAAGAGATCCACGGGCTGATTTACGGCCCGACCGAGTTGATGATAGACCGCAGACGCTGAAGTGCTGTGTTATCGAGACAGGGCAGCCTAATTAACTATGCCTAAGACCAACTTCTGCTTTGTTGAGTCACTAACAATACCACGCTAAGGGGCAGTCGGGAAAAGGAAGGTGGAAACCTGCAGTGCTCGAAATGAGTTCAAGCATATTGCAGTTTCTATTTCCCAGGGAACAAGTCAGACGTGTGAGTGGGCAAGAACCGAGCCATTTCCTCTGGTGTGTGTGATGTGTGTGTATATGAGTTTGTGTAAATGTCCTGCCCGAATTGCGTCACCTCGCTGGAAACAAGGGGGGTGGGGGCTGCTGGACCAGTATTACTGGCCCTGAGCCATGAAACAAGACTGATAGTTTCATAAATTAGGCCTGAGGAACCCCACCCCTGGCCTGTATATATGTCACTGGGTTTGGCCTATGTTTGCTTTTAGCGCTTCTTGTTCTGCTCTTCAGGCTCTACAAAAAGAACATCACTACGCATTCATGTACTCTGTATTGGCCCATACACAGCCATACAGCCACGCAAAATCATAAATTATATACAATTACCAAATTCACATATTTTTTTCATTTAGCTTAGCCTTTACTCAAAACCATTTTGTTCTTTGGGGGCTTTAAAAAAAAGATATTTTTTTAAAAATTCCTTCAGGTCTCGGGTCATTTTTATTGTCCAGCCTTACCACGCCTGGTTCCATATAAATGTAAGGGAAGAGAAAAGTGTGAGTAAATGCAGGTAGGTAGCTGAGTGGGATGCATGTTTTCACACGGAGGTAATTGCTGCAGAGGCCATGCTGACAACACCTGAGGAATTCAAGGCATGCACAAACACTGAGGATATTCCCCACTCCCCACCGAGCCGCCCTCCCCCCTCCGCAAGCTAGAGCACCTCTCAGGGCCTCAAGGGGGCTGTTAATGTCTATTAGTTGCAAAGAATGGAAATCAGTCACGTTAAAGTGATAGTTTGGAGATAAGCTGAACATACACATTTCCTTCCATAGCCTGAATGTAGTTGATCAGTCAAGACATGCTTGGTGTCCAAAACACACTTCTCTAGTTTTGCATTAGAGCTATGAGGCTAATACCATACACCCCATCAAGTAGCACTGGGACTGAATCATCACACACTTGTGCGTCGAGATGTTAAACAACCTCATATAGAAGGGCTTATGTGGTTTCGACACTGTATGATCTACTGATCTCCATAAAAAAGAACGTATGGAAATACGTTCCAAAGTAGAAAACAGTAGATGACGCATTTATGGCTTCTATTACCTGATAACCATCCTAACCTCAAAGCTTTAACTGTGTTAAGGGGGTTACAGCTCCCTCAGATGTCAGGATTGTTTAACTGTAAAAAAAATATTTTAAATAAGACCAACATGTGCTTGTTTTATGGTGGGATTTGTATATTTATGATATTATATTTTCTAAGTATATTGGAAATACAGTTCTTTAACACCCCTCCCCCCCAAAAAAAACCCCAAAAATGAATGCAATAATGTTGCCACTCAGCTCAGCTTGAATAACGTTTATTGAATAGTGTGTACAGAATGTGCTGCAGTAGTTTGATGTACCAGTTATGTGTCTATATTATTGAATTTCAACCCTCAAGAGCATCTCAGACTTAAAGCAGTGTCCTGCCTCCTTGTCAAGGCTCTTAGTAAAGTGTTGGGCCTATGTGGGCCATCGGAACAGCTTTAGTTTGCTTTGTTATGTCCTACAGTAATGGATCACCACTCTTCTCAAAGATAACCCCTGCTGAAGGGGGTGGAGAACGTCGTCTAACACACCGGTTCGCAATCAACAGGTTGTAATCACCATTCAGCTGCCCTTCGTGCCGTGTGGATAGAGCATCGTCATCCAGGAAAACACAACTCCCATCAGGAAAGAAATGTTTAATCACATGATAAACATATTCAATCAAAATAACTTGGCATTGTGACCCTTCCCTCTAAGGCAACAAAAGGACCCAAACAATGCCAGCAAAACACCCTCAACTGCAAAACCGAGCTGCCAGACCCTTCACTGCAGAGGTTTTGTATTCAAGCTTAAACTGTCCTCTTGGTGTACAGCACACATGCACTCACCCACTTCTGGAGAACATGGTGAAAGAGGAGGTGTCGGACCATATCACGTGTTCCCATATCCCCGTAGACCAGTGCCTATGGTTTTTAACATACAAATGGCCTTTTCATCTTTGTAATGGGGGTTATGTACACTGCAGCCCTGCTGTAATACCCCGCTATGTGTGGTTGTGGAGGGACTGTTCTTGTTGACACAGTGTGATCACGTCCTGCACTGACACTTTCAGCCACCTGAGAATTCTGCTTTTCTTGCATATGACATCAATGCGGCAGCATTACGCTCACTGAATGTGTGCTTTTGTACCGCTTCGTACCCTTTTTCCTGATGACTTTCTACAGATCTAAAGGCAGAGGTCTCTTTAGTCACTGTTCCTATTGAAACACTAGCTGAGACTAGACTAGACAATAATCTCTCTTTCAAAGCCCCTCAGATCTTTTCCTCTCGCCATCCTGATCCAAAATCATGGTCATCCAGGTCTGCTTAGGATTTTTAGACACATCACAGAGCACAGGAAGATGTCAACTGCTTATCTGTGTCATACACTACACCTGTTAGGAAGTACCTGCAACCTTTACGCTCCTCCATTCTCATTTAATCAGGTTTTTCCTTTCATTTGCCAGATGTGTATGTTACAGTCTCACCCATCATTCAGAACGAACAGGCCCAAAAGACACGCTTTATGAAATGGGATCCCTTTTTTGTTCTTTTTGGTACATAGTATTGGCACCGCAGCCTGCCTCCACATCTGGCCCACCAACACTTTCTGAAAATACAAATACGGTCATTTTTTTCTCTCTCTCTCCCTTCTTTGTCAAAGAGACTGCCAGAGAATTTTGTGTGGAACAAGGCTGGAAGGGAGGAGCTCGCCGAGACCCAACATCTGCAGTCAACTAATAAAAGAATTCGAGCCTCAACCGAGCGTTCCTCCCACACGAGCCGCCCATGGCTCTTCTGAAGGAGCCTCTCCTGCCGCCGCTGGCTGCGGGGAGGTGAGCTAGTGGCTTGGAGCAGGCCACGTTCTGGGCTGACTCATAATCCACAGCGTTTCTGCGGTTTGCCGACGAGGCCGGGCTGTTGGCAGATGGTCCGGGGCAGGTCCTTTGGCCTCCTTCTTTCTGCCAGGTGTGTACAAGCTTTGTGCACCTGCAAATAGCTGAGATTAGCATGGATCCCATAACGATTTTTACAATTCAGGACTCCTGAAGAGTTGTATAGCTCTCTGCGTGCACATGGATGGGACATGCATTTGTCTGAATGTCCATGAGCTTAGGAGTGGCCACTATCTGTAAGAGGAAATATCCTCTGGTTTTGCCAATCTAGCTGCTCTCAGACATGGAAAACACACATGCATGTACATTCCTGGCATTTACCAGACTCTTTTAATCCAAAGCAACTTCCCTAACCTCAGGGGACGGTCTCCCTGGAGCAACTTGGGGTTAAGGGTCTTGTTCGGGAACCCAGCGGTGGTATGCTGAAGGTAGGATTGATGGTAGAACTGATGGTTACCCACTAGGCCACTTCCCCACATGTACTCTGATTTTCTTTCCCCTAAAATAAGGGAAAGAGAGGTCAATGTGAAAACTGGGCTGTTTACTACCATTCTTTAGCAACATTACAGAGGAATCTTGCCCATAACTCCTACTATAGTGCACCCAGGCCTGTCACACCCTTGAAGTTCTAGCTGATTGAATGAGAATTCTATTCGTTTTCCTAACTTTCTGCGTAATCAAATCATTATGGTGACATTCAGAGTGCTTTGATGTGACGCTGTGCATAGAGAAATTTACACACTCAGATTTCTGAACATTAGTGGTAATAAGAACCAGGTGTCATGATGTCTAATCCAAATATAGTCACTTTTTGCTGTACACTGTGTGTTGCTCTTATACTGATATCCACGATAGCAATAAATGTTACTATTTTGCCTTACATCCGATGAAGACTGCTTCACCCTGAATGGATCAAATGTTTTTGAATTAATTTCCTATTTAAAAGTAAACCAAGGTTTCTGGGATCAGACAGTTTCATAAAATAACTTTCTGTGATGTATCTTTTAGTGGTATTTAATGGTCTGTGTCCTATCATCAGCACTGAGAAATAAAAAAAATCCTCTTCAATAAAGTATTCCACAGCAAAGCACTATCATGTATACTCAAAGGGTTTATTTATTATTTCTGAAAATGAATTTGTCTTAAAATGCTGTACAAACAATAGCGATTGTGAATGAGTCCTTTTTGGTTTATTTGATGTTATAAACTATTAAAGGACATACACATTTATCCATTTGCCAGATGCTCTTATCAGTTTCATCAGATGCTCAATTTAATCATGCTCCAGATGTAGGCATATGTTTTATTAGAAGTCTCACCCAAGGGCTCTTAGTGGTGGGCAGCTGGGTTACAACACTAACCACATTACACTTATTAATATCCAATAACACATAATGTATACATCAAGTGCCTCCATATTTCACTGAGTGGTCTTATTGTGATCACAAGATTTTCTTTCACCAAATTTGATTAACTCTATTTTTGCATCAATAGAGTTCTATTTTTGCATCATTCGACCAGAGCATATCGTTCCGAAACAGTTGTGATTTGTCAAAATGTGTCTGTCTGTGCTTTGTGGAAAGTAAGAACAGAGGTGTTTGCGGAGATGGTAATCTTGCATGGTGCGCCTGTCTAGGGACGATTAGCTGTGGTTCCATTTTTCCACTTGCATATTCTTGAATCAGTTGTACTAAGAGGGTTGTTAAAACTCTTTGTTGGGGCTCAGTAGCTTTTGCAATTCTAGTAGTGTTTCATGGTGTTGCTCCCTGAGACCTTCAAGAAGCTCCTTCATCTGCACCATGATTGAAATTTACTGTGTAACTGGTAGCCTAGTGGCATTCGCCCTGCGACCAGAAAGTCTGGGTTCAATCCCCAAGACCGCTAGGCACAGCTGAGGTACCCTGAGCAAGGTACTGTCCCCATGCACTGCTCCCTGGGCACTGTGTTCCTGGCTGCCCCCTGCTTCACTTGGTGAATGGGTTAAATGCAGAGGAAGAATTTCGTGCTGTTCGCACTGTGTGCTGTGGTGTGTTCACGTATGACAAATGGTCACTTTCCTCCCAGACCATGGCAATGTGTTTTACAGTGACACTTGGTTAATATTTACAACTTGACTCAGGACGCATTCTTTTACTTTTTTCAACCTTAAAACAAAACCTTGTATATCCATTTTACTGCTTTTTTGTCATAATCTGCCTTTTACATTATGGTAAAATTGTATCATTTACATTTAATAAATACATAATATATTCAGAACACACACATGCACACAAACACTCACACAACATATTTATTTATACATACATACAGCTGTGGAAAAAAATAAGAGACCCCTGCAAAAATGTTGACTTCCTCAGAAAAGCTTTGCCATAGTTTTGAAGAACTGCTGACAATACTGCTCCTCATTTCCAAATGAAAATATTCTTCTTTAAAGCATATTTTGAAAGAAAATGACAAAACATCGAACTAAGAGAAATGATGTTGTGTTTACAGAACTTGAATAACTCAAAGGAAACAAATCTTAAACAAAGTAGCAATAATAACCTTTGACAAACTATTAATGTGGTGTTCTTCTTTATGGCTTAAGTATTGTTGGGTTAGGTGTTGGCTAGGTATTCTGTGACAGTTGTATAGATGCTCTGACTGCAGTATCTTAGTTAAATAGTTGACATGGATTTAAGCTGTTTTCCAGGTAAGAAACAGTTGTGGAACTCTTAAGCACTGATGTACGTCGCTCTGGATAAGAGCGTCAGCTAAATGCCGTAA
>JBBPDE010000134.1:4534411-4550292 GCA_037974605.1 Nannopetersius ansorgii
GTGGGACGGTACCTTGCTCAGGGTACCTCAGAGGAGCCTAGCGGTCTTGGGAATCGAACCCGGACTTTCTGGTCGCAAGGCCAGAAAGGCCACCAACTGCTGACATGACTTGCTGTCAGCAAGCATTGTCAGCACTTCTTGATTCTGTTATTTACAGGATCTATACAATATATAATCTTCTAGCACCTTGAACTTTTGCTTTGTAAAAAAAATAATCTGGAATCAATATTAAAATTCAAATATTAGCGATGAAAATATGGTGCTGAAAATATGTAATTACTAGCAATAGTAATTATGTAATTACATAGTTCACTACATGTAAGGACTTTGAGGACCCAAAAATGCACAAGAATAGCCTTTCAAAAAATTGAATTCATACAAGAAGGAGTGTGTTATGAAAACCTTATGGAGGTGATTTAGTCTGTGAAGTTGTTAAGCTGTGAAGTTATTGTGATAGAGCACCACCTTGGGGGGTTTTATTGCTTTTGTACAGAAAAAGTGAAAAACAAAGGAAGACCCCTAGCTTTTTTTAAAATCAATTTTGTATTGAATGGGCTGTAGTATTGGTGATTCATTCCACGGATTAGAGGGTTCTGGGTTATAAACAGAGCCTTGAAACTGTAGCATCGTCAGCTTCAGCTCAGTGTTTTCAGTTTATACTAGTGATGGACCGAGCCAGTTTTTCCAGTTCCGACCCAATTCCGATAAACGACTGCTGATACAGATTCTGATATAATACATCTTTTTACTTTAATATTAGCATTATTTTTGTTGAAATCTGTGTAATCTGTGTAACCACTTCTGTATTGGAATATAGAGATCGGGGCTGTCCGACCGATATGCGTTACTTCACAGCCCAGCTTTTTGTCTGTTTTCTTGCTTGATGTGAGTCCGTCCTGGGTGTTTATCTGACAGTCTCCCTATGAGAGCTGGGATAGGTTCCAGCACCTCCACAACCCTGGGCAGAGTAAGCACTGAGATAATGGATGGATGGATGAATGGATGGATGGACGGATAAATATCTACAGCGTTACTGTGATAGAGTTATAGTGAAAAAACGGACTATTACTATATAACAGCATGGGTGGAAAACTGCTCAACCAATCAGTTTATACAATCTGAACTGACTATTGTATAAAATATGTCTCACCAATCGTTATGCTTTTCAGGACCAAGTTCTTTTTTATTGTTTTTGACCGTTTTGGTGGGAACATTTTAGAGAAAACCCTCCCACCAACAGCTCATGTCTGTTTTAAAGGAGAGGAGATAAAACAACATTAACAAACTTAAATGATATGTAATTGCATGGCTTTCAATGGAAAACCAACACACTTCAGGTTTGCTTCAATGTGGTACGAGTGAGAAGAGGTTTTAACATTGAATTCCGTCACACTCCTGTGATCTCTATGCACATTCTAGAAACTGCAATACACTTAATAGCAAAATGCAGTATTTAGCACGGTGGAAGCATATATGCCTATTATGCACTTCGGCACGACTGTTTAGCGGACGGTTCTGAGCGGTGGAGTCGTGTTGCAGCTCACCTTGAGCAGCACAGATGGGCTTGGCGGGGAGGAGCGCTTCAGTTGTCACGGCTCTCTCACGCTGAGGTTAAAGCTAGCGGAGTGGAGCAGTCTTAATGAGACAGTGGCTTCATACTGCACCCAGCACATGAGAGGGATTAGTGCTGGACGCTAACAAGCTCAGACCACAATTAGACAAGCCTCCATGCGCAAGCTCAACCTGGAAAGGAGAGGAGAGAAGCTAAGAATACAGAAGCATTCTGAAGACATCAGAATCAGAAGACATTATAAGACAAAATTGTTTATATATACTGCACTTCAAGTGTTTCTGAATGAGGAATGAGTTTCTCTCTGAATTAAGGTTTTTTAAAAGCTTTAGTAAGTGGGGGTGTAGAAATGTTGATTTGAAGAGATTATCATTCTTACTTACAGTTGTGCAGTATACGAGTTTTGTCAAATTAAAAATAATTGAATACATAGTAAAACTGTATAATAGCAGGTTCTGAGATCCATATAAAAAGCTTTTAAAACATATGACACATCTATGATAACCCAAATGTGAGTGAGAACAAAATCTAAATCAAATAATTGCAAAATGTTCTGCAGACTAAAAAGAAACCAACTGCTTGACCAGTACTCTGACCTTCAAACGGACTGTAGCTAATAATGAGGCTTACATAAGGATGCACACAGAAAATGTGACTGATTACAGTGGCAAATTTTTAACACCCAGATGGTGTTAGAATGGCATGCATGCCAGACTTTGGATATTTGTTTCATACTTCATTGGTGTTAATATAAAATAGACCCGCTATTGGCATTAGCTCAGGTTTAGTTGGCTAAACTTTTTCTACTGCGTGTTCTGTGTCACTGAACAAATCGGGTCAACCCAAGAGTGTTTAATACAGAATGACGTGGCATGGCGGCAGAGCGGCAGTGCGGAGCGCGAGTTAAAAGTGCTTTGTGAGTCTCCTACTTTCTTATGTGTGTCTCACATTCAGTAATCTTAAGGCCAGAAACATACTTCACTCAAGGACATGACTGTAAACGCTTCATGCCGCATGTTTGTCTTGTGATGCAAATTATAATGCAATGCAGTACAAGTTGCATTCTGTGCATTGTAGCAGGGAGTGCTATATTGAGAGCCAAAAGTGTTTAAGCTGTTTTGTACCACCAGGTGCACAAGACAGATCAGCAGTTATGCATATATTACCTTCACTGATACAAGTAAAGTAGTTATGCTAGTTGTTATGGCATTTGGAATAACAGGAGATCCTGGTTTGGTCCATTAGTGAACTTTACATAGAAACACAATGTACGGTGAGTCTCAACAGAGGAATTCTGCGTTTGCATTGCGATGGCCAGGCTTTATCATTTGTGTTTTGTTGAGTTAGGGCATTATTTTGTTTTGTTTTGTTGGACCCTTGGGGGACTTCAGTCCTGAATGTTTTGCGAACAGCACTGTTTCTCAGAAATAAAAATAATTAGAAATAGGCAATAGCCCTGAATAAATCATGACCCGATTTTATTTACAATTTCAGAATTTCTTGTCGACTGGACAGTCCAAACAACATGAAGTGATGGTTTAAGGCACTATTAACACTGTTCTAATTCACCTCTGAAGAGGTGTATACCCTATGTAGACTCCTCCTCGTTTGCAGTTGCACTTCTTGAAAATAAAACATATGAAAATCATTAACATGTATGTTGTGTTTTTTAAAATGGTTCTGTGTAGTGATACTCTTTTGGCCCTGCACATGTTTGTTGGCAAGCTTTTTCCAGCCGTCCTGAAAAAAAAAATTGGAGGGAAAACCCTGGAGGAACGTTTGAGTTTCAGACAGAGGGAGCTTTTCCAGGGAACTGTGATTGCACAATGCGCAAGATGACTCTTCGTTAACCGTGAAGCCGAAAGGAAATGATTCACTGGCGACTTCGCTCTCTACTTTCTCTTTCGATTTTAGTAAATACCCATTTCCTGGTTTCCGGACACAATAAAGCAGCTTTAGATAACACCACTATGGAGGAGACCACAAACGTGTCCAGTGCCTGTCTTAACCTCTCTGCCAGCTATTCTGGAAGCTGGAAGCGTGCCTTCCCTTTAATTTCAAATATCCGCGGCCAAAACCAGTGATCCTGAGGCCTGTATTAAACTGGCCCATTGTTCCTCCGTCCGTGGTCTGATTTCACAGGCCTCTCTAATGAAATACTCCATCCTTGCCTGCCCCTGTGACTGATGAGGAGTTAATTGGAAAAGTAAGCAGAGCCTTTCGAAGAAAATATATTACCCAGGCCCCTTCCAGTCACACATATGAGAACAATTGTGAGGGCTTTGATTATGAAAAGTTTGGATGATTCTTGCACCAAAAAAACTACAACAAAAAAGCAAAACATTGAATTGTTTTGGAACTGCATAATATTTCACAGTATTGGCCTGACTTTCATCAAAGAAGGCAAATTGCAATATTTGAGTTAAGTGTGATATAATAAGATACAAATCATATTAAGACAATTAATTTGTGTATATAGCGTTTCAAGCAAAAATACTATTTGATATTCACTGGGATATCGAAGTGATCCCCCCCTCTTAAAATTCCCTGCCACACACACACACACACACACACAGACCCTGTGACTGCTTTCATAACTTTGTCTGTTTATTTTGATATCATGTTCTTTAGTGATGAATAAGCCAGAATCCACAACCGACTCTAATGAAACTGTTAAAACCAAAAACCTTATAAAATGCACTCGAGACTCACTGCACCTTTTCTTTTATTATTTCACTTTTTGATGGGTGTCGGAGTCTATGGCTTGGCACCTCCTGTTTGTACAATAACATTGTCACACACACGTTTACCAGCTGCTGGTGAAAACATCTTCTTCTTCTTTTGTTGTTCAGTGGAAGTTGGCGAACAGCTTTTACCATCCCCTTATCAGGGAAGTAGGGTGTTACTTATTACCCTTCACTGGTAAAAACAAGAGGAAAACAATGGTAAAGACAAGATGATAGTTGAATAAACTATTCTGGGTTTTTTTCAATTTACTGAGGCTTGCTTGGAATTAAATGAAAAAAGCAATGCAAGTGTCAATCTCAATTATTTGTGCTATTTTGTGATTGTGATAGCCCTTTTATTTTACAAATGGTTTTCTCCCTAATGGCCTTTTGCAGTTTGAGACTCTTGACCAACTGTATCAAGAACTATTGTATCAAAGACTAGGAAATGTAGTTTTGAAATTCGCTGGAAGTGCCTCTTTCATGTGAACTGGCTTGCTGTTTTTGTACCTTTAAGCTTTTCTAATGAAGCCTCTATCAGTATGTCCACTGGGAAACACATTACTGGCAAACCATACATTATTTTTGATGGAGCTCACTTAGATCTTGTTTCGCATTTCATGGTTGTGACAGGCCTTTTTTCGCAAAGACGCCTTCTGACCGATAGCTGCCTTTTGCTATGTGCTCTTAGTCTATGAAATAACTGTGAAATAGGGTTTTGAAATCCACTGGAAGAAAGAGTCTGTTTCATGTGAAGCGGCATGATGTGTTTGCACATTTAAGCCTTTTTAATGAAGCCTCTGTCTCTGTGTCCACTGGAAAGCACATTACTGACAAACCACACATCATGTTAGATGGAATTCACTTAGAGCTGTTTTTGCACTGGCAATTTACAAACTTTGGAGCTCCTCTACATAAATATTATCCCAGAATTACCCAGATCTGGTCTATGTTTCTATTGGGTGGGGCCCAGTATTGCCTAATTTCTCTGTGTTTTTTTTTAGCAGACGTATGTGTCCTCCACCCAACAGATGGCGCCGCCCAGTCCCAACACCACTACCAGCAGTAATGGGAGCAGCGGCGGAGGTGACCAGCTAAGCAAAACCAACCTCTACATTCGTGGCCTCCATCCTGGCACCACAGACCAAGACCTGGTTAAACTCTGTCAGCCGTGAGTGTAATGGTCATTTGAGCTACAATAACCATTTGTTTTAGTAACTTAGCGTGCAGTAATATGATCACTGGTATACACTGAGCTGTAGCTACACTCATTACACATTTTATGATATACACCTAACGTAGGTTTAAAAAGGGGTTTACATTTGCTGACTGCCCAGTAGATTTTCCCATCCCAATTTATTAGCCACCCTCTGCACAGTCCATTTACTCGGGTGATGGACCGCTCTCAACAGTAATGATGCTGTGTTTTAGGCACTGATACTTGGAAATTGTCAATCTAGACCTCCTTACTATGCACTTACAACTGTACGTCAAACATGCATCCCTGATCAAGTGACATGACTTTTTGTCATTTTTATACAACAGCTTCTGTACAGCATCTGTAAGGATAAAACTTACACATTCCATATCTACAAATATTAATGCACAGTTGGATTTTATTGAAAAACTAAAACAAATGTGAGATACATGAAGATTGTCTACCCCATCAGTAAATCCACTAAAGTCTCAGGGCTTATTCGATTTATTAGGTCTTAAGAAAATTCCGGAGTGTAATATATTTTGTGAACCTTCAAACCTCTCAGGGTGCTGTGCTTAGACTCATTAGTCATGAGAGTAAATGTCATTCCTCTAAAATGTCATTTCGAAATAGAACTTAAGGAGAACCGTTATGGAACACTAAAGTAATCTTACAAAAGAAACACAAGGTTGACCAGGTATGCAGAGCGAAACACCCACATCACTGCCGTGAACGTACAGGAACATTGGGCTGGCATGGAAATAGGAGTATATTGGCCAGAGGCGTTTTGGAATCAAGAGGTCTGACAATGAAGACATTTCAATACAAGAACATATCAGACATGGGGTGGACCTATTATGCTTCAGGGCTGTGTGGCAGTCAGTGGCATAGGAAATGTCCACAACAGTGACAAATAGATTCTTCTGAATATTATCAAATCCTGAAAGCTAATATCCCACAGTCAGTGAAGAAACTGAAGAAGAAAAGAGAATTTTGAGGAGAAAGACCAGATACAAGAAACGAAGTATTGACTAAGAAGTTTTTTCCCCCAATATGATACATTCAGCAACTAAATAAACATTAATATTTTCAGAAATATGTCACATTTAAACCCATACCATGGGGGTGTTAACTTATTTTCTCTCAGGAAAATGGTTCACCGTGAGATCAGATGTATCTAATAAAGTTTCCAGTAAGTGTATCGGCGAATAAATGCTTTCGGAATGTAATTATTAATAATGACAAACCTGCTGGGGTAGATGATTTAAAAATGCAGTGACCACAAGATTATTCCTCTCTTGGAAGAAACGGGCTGATGTGAATGTAGTTCAGGCTGGGTGGAGAACGGGGCTCAGAAGGGAGATTCAGATTCTGTCCTGAACTGACCCTACGCATGCAGAGAAGAAACGCAACTTTGGCAGCCTGAACTCAAGCAGTAATGAAATACACTTGATCTCTTGCAGGTATGCGGCATATTGATTTCATTAATATAGAGTTTATGTTTGTGCATTGTTGCTTTCTAGATTAATTGCACCTTTTTAATTTAATGCAGTTTCATTGCGCCACAGTCAGTGAGCCCACGTCCCTCACCTTTTAGCTCAGATGACCCTGTCGTGGAATGAAAGGCTGCAGCAGTCAGTAACTTGTGGTAAAGTCAACAGGGGTTTGGGTTTCAAACAAAGCACTTTCTAGTTGGCAGCCCTAAGCCTTTCCAACAAGTAGGCATGAATGCGCCTCCCCTAAACCTCCCTCCCCCCTTTATTTCCTCCTTCCATAAGCCCTCACTTCCATTTACGGAGAGAGTGAAGGAGGGGTCTGACAAGAAATCCAAGCCGCTGCTTTTGCAGCCAAGAGGCCTTGAAGAATTTCCTTCATTTGAGCATTAAAGTGCTGTACATTTTTTTTCTGTGTTCTTGTCTTGACCGTTCATCTTATGCACGATGTTGGAAGCTTTATCCAGCACACCGAATGTTAAAGATGTTCACGAAAGACTTTGCTACACTAGGTTAGTTTGTCTTGATGCTTAGGAGGTTTTCGCAGCATTGTTCTATCACTCATTTCCCATTTCACTGATACAGTTGTCTCTTCAGATATTCTTTAGGGAAGCAAAGGTGGCTCCTCAGTGCCATTGGTACAAAGAACCTTTTCTGTTTGAATGGAGTTTTGAAGGGGAACTGATGCACTATAATAGTTGCATTTTCATGAAGTTTAAGACGCTGTTAAAGTGAGGTCCTAATCCAGGAAGGAGAATATTTGCCTTCGATCGGTGCGCCTCAGCCAGATTTCGTGGTAGAGATGCTTTCCCAGAAGACAACAGGCCAAAAGTTAAAATGGTAAGTGTCTTTTGAAAGCCGGAGCTGAAGAGGTGGAGAAAAAGAGAGAAAGCGAAGCCAGAGAGAGGCCCTCTCTCGCTCTCTTTCAGCAGTCTGGAAGAAATGGCTTTCGATGAGGCTGCCCAGCCCTACAGGAAACTCGGAGCCCAAGGGGAAAGAGAAAGACAAACAAGGGCAACAGCTGGGAGGGAGAGAGAGACAGAGAGAGAGAGCGAGAGCGAGCGAGAGAGAGAGCAAGGGAGGGAGGGAAAAGACTGAACAAGAGAGAGATAGATGTATGTGTCAGGTGTTCTTGAGGCTATAACACCAGCTGGTAAGAGGGATGTTTGCAAGGGTAATTACTTTTAAAGCCATGGAGCATCCAGTACATCCTGCTTTATGCTTTACGAAAGCAGCTTTTACGCAAACATCACAAAAGTATCGGCTAGAGGGCATGAAAATCATATACAAAAATGTAAGCTAGCTCATCTTCATGAAGTCAAGACTTTTATTTTACTGCACAACTCGTTTATTTATTTATATATTTATTAGTAACATTTTTGTGTAGTTAATCACATTTGTCTAACTTGCTCCATTATTTTCATAATGTGAATTCAGAGCTTACACGAGCCTGAATATGAAAACATGCATCCATGAGTGACATTAACTGCAGCGAATTTATCAGGGGAAAATACAGCACGCGTGCAGCAGGGCTTCAGCCTGGAATGACTGTTTGAAGGGTAAAACCAGGACAATGACCTTAATATAAACTGTTTTAATAAATGTGTTAATACACGATTATTGTGTTAACCGCGACAGCCCCGGTAATATAATTACTTATTATTACTTAACTACAAATTACACATGAATCACATTTATCTGCAGCTTACCTTCCATAACAGTAGATTGGAGTTAACGTCTGTTTGTATGTCAAACGGTGACAAAAACATCACAAAAATGGAATGCATGTTCTTTCGTTCCGCCAGACAAGATTGTTCACACAACAGTAATCTTTCCTCAAAATTAGATCATAATAAAATTCTTGCAAATGCATGTCAACGATCAAGATTCCAAAATTTGTGCTGTACAATGTCTATGCTTGTGTCAGTGAGCTATAAATAAGAAAATAGAAATTGTTATCACCATGACTGGGACTGCAGTAAACGGCATAAGGGGAACTGTGTTGTAAACAAGGCTCTATGCCCCTTATGAAAGCTAACACGAGTACCGGTTACTCACAGAGGCACGAAGGTCAAGCCCCAGTTACACACACCACAGTCATGGTGCTTGCTTGACCGTGACACTCGGCCCTCACACATGGCCGCTCTTCGGTCCACTGCGCTCAGAAAAGGAAGGCTGCATATCCGCGCTGCATCGCTTTGAGCAAAATGCTTCAAATAGACAGAGCTTAGCATTGCCCCATGAAAGAACAAGCCATGCACTGGCTTAGAGCTACCATATACATGCGGCCAAGATGTAGACATGGATAAAAAACTATTTTTAATTTCAGTAACAGTAACTGAAGGGCTGCATTCATAAGGCTACATACCTCCTGAAGACTCATCTGTTCAAAAAGCATCTCCTCTCCTAATGCACTCCTAATCTTCCTGCATTGCTCTTACATAAAGATTTTAGCACTTAGCACTCTCCTGTGGTTCTCACACTGTCCTGAACCTGAAGTGTTTCCTCAGATTGTAAGTCGCCTTGGATGAAAGCGTCCGCCAAATGAATGGAATGTATAGTACATAAACATT
Source organism: Nannopetersius ansorgii (assembly GCA_037974605.1). Taxonomy (NCBI): domain Eukaryota; kingdom Metazoa; phylum Chordata; class Actinopteri; order Characiformes; family Alestidae; genus Nannopetersius; species Nannopetersius ansorgii. The sequence continues at coordinate 4,543,972 of JBBPDE010000134.1, forward strand.
TGTAAAGACTTATTTCAACAAGCATCTGTTTTAAACGCTAATAAGCGTAATGTTGTTATTACACATTAGAAAATGTTATGACATATTAAACTTCTTGGAATAAGTCTTCATACATGTTTATGTAGGTTTGGACTTCATCTGTTTGTTGGCCTTCATCCGTTTATGTCAGTGTCGATTCCAAGTCCATTTTTGGTTCCCTAAAAAATTTTTAATTGGATGTTTTTAAGTGAACCAAGGAGAGATGTGAGTTTGAAGAACCATTTTAAAGTATCAAGAATGTAAACCCAATGTAAAGGTCGTTGGAAGAAGCCTTAAGTTGGTCTCTTTATTAAGCAAAGTTCCTTCAATGGCATCACTCAAGTAACTATTTTTAAAGGTGTAGGTTTGATCCTGGACCTCTCCTGATGCCCACAACCACTGGATTTGTTCATCAGCAGTTTGTTGAATGTAATGAGACACTGGTTATCTAAACCAGATATTAGATGGTAACTAAAAGCAATGCTCAGTTGCCATGAGGAGAGGGTTAGAAATGATTATCGCCCACATTGATACATATGTATAAGATCGCTACTTATTGTTTTAATGCTACTTGTATTTATTGCAAAATTAAATTTTTTGATGTAAATAAACACTACATAGAAAACTTTTTCAGGAGCCTGAGATTTTCACACAGCACTGTATGTATCTTGTGTATTCATGAGAGCAGATTTAACAAATCCCAGATCTGAATTTAGCCGTTAACATCTGATCAGTCATATGATCTAGATGACAGCGTAATGATGAAAGCAGTGCCAGCACTGTTGACGGCACAAAGAGCATTTTAGATGAATAGGCCTAAAAATGTTTTTTTTTTTTTTTGCTTTGCTTTGCTTTTGACGGTTCCTTGGATGAAAAGCATCCAACGCAGCTGGTGTGTGCGTGCCGGCTTTGTGTTCTACTGCTGTTTTAGATGGGATAGAGAGATGGCTGATTTTGTCTGCAGTGCATTAGGACCCAGCGGAGAGAGGCAGAGGGAGAGGCCGTTAGCATTATGGAGTGCGGCCAGTGCTGCACAGGGCAGACAAGGAGAACTCTCAGGTTACACTGCAAGCACATGCCAGGGGAAAGGAGGCCTCTCTCTCTCTCTCTCTCTCTCTCATCCTCCATTCCTCCCCCACCTCCCCGAGTCCCCTGAGATTTCAAGCCCTGCATCTAATCAATAGACACATACATGTAGCTACGGCCATATATCTCCTATATCTCTGTAACAGCATGGCAGCAAACTCTCCTCAAGATATGCAAAGCAGGCCGAGCACAATAGCATCCATTATTCAGAGAACACGGCGTCTCGCTGTCGCAGTGACCCTCATAAACACTGCATGCAAATGACGCTGGGACGTGGTAAATGCATGTTGAATGAGAGAAGGCCGGGGCAACGCACAGTCATAAAGTCGGAGCGAGGGAGCCGCCGCCGGCTCCATCATCACCAGAACCCTTTATAGAGCTTCATGTGGCGCTGTGACATTGACTGTGACTTCACAAAGTCACACAGAAGGCCAGACTGTGTGAGCTGTGTTCCCTCTATGGAATTGACAGGGTGTTATAGACTAAGAGGTCAAATCTGCAAATTCAGATTTAGACAGTCACTCCTAAAATAGTGGTTCAGCCTAGAGGTATTTGGTGCTTTTTTTTTTAATGAGTTTGCCCTCTTTATTTTGAAGTGGATGCTTATGTACCTAAATAAACATCACCCAAACTTCATGACCAAATCCTGGCTCCCTCAGGCCATGCTGGGAGTTGTTAAAAAGGATTTATGTTGATTGTTCTACGTTTCTGTGTGATTAAATGGTTGTTTCCAACGATATAAACAATAGCAGTCATGGTGGTTTGGATGTGAAAGGCGCCGTTTTGGAGAACATTAACGAGTCTGAATCACTAACAGTGGTGGTGATTGGAACCAGACGACTGAAAGTGTTTAATGCCTCTAAAACAGCGCTGCCCAATGTGTGGCCCGTGCGGCAAAGAAGGTGTTTGACTGGCCAGAAAGAAAGATATATATATATATATATATATATATATATAGTAACCACATGCTTATACGAATTTCAGCTAATAATTGTCCGGATGAATAATTGTCCACACTTTTTTCCATTGCAATATATTTTTCATGCATTTAAATGCTAAATTGTTAAGAAAAATATAATTTACTCATTTTGTAACATAAATACGCAGCTGCAGTCCAGAATTACCCCAGTGGGGCGCCTCGAGTGTTCTTGTGTTTTTTGTTTTGTTCTACTTAAAGCCCTGTATTTTAATTATACAGGATAAATTAAGTTAATGTATTACTGTAATTACCAGCTTGTACCAAAGAAAATGACGTGCATGATTTACAGTACAGTCTATACAGGGGTAATATCTGTATTTTACATTCTAGCACTGTGGGAGTTCAATGCAAACTACAGTACAAATACGGGTTTACGGGTAATGAGTTTTAAGGGGAATGAGTTTAAAATGAATCTAAAGTGCTTTGGGGGTATATTTGAGGGCATATTTAGGGCTTACACTATAAAAATAGCCATTTTAGGCATTTTTTTTACCACAACAACAAAACACTGGTGCTCTTGGGACATTTACTGTTTTTATGCTATACATTACATTTTATTTTCCATTTAAATCTATATTATAGTATTATCTAGTATATTAAGTATATTATCAACACCATATGAAATGATGATATAAAATATGCATTAAATTTAAATCCCACATACCATCTTTATTTGTATACTGTTTGGTCTTTAAGGCCATCCCCCCCCCCCCCCCCACCCCCACCAAATGTACTTTGGCACACACAAGACAAAAGGTTTAGCCACCACTGACTTCATGAGTACTTCACAGAAAGCTATTAAACAAGAAACTTAAATTGTGTTTTTTTAACACAGGTGAAGTGATGGTCTCCACAGAAAATGTTGTCTTTTGTAGTCTTTTGTTCTCCTGTGAACGAAACTGAAAGTGCCTTTCATATCATACAACTCAGAAAGTTTTCAGCAGTTGTATTACACAGAAACTGTTGGGCAATTTTCCATAAATAATCTCACATAGACTTGAGTTGAGTTGAAGTTTCTAAAACTATATTGCATACATTTAAATATAAATGGACAGACGTATGAACAAGATTCAAGGTGGTTTGTACTTCTCTTCTTAGCTATGCAACGTGCATTTTCTGTATTTGTAGATCACAGGGTGTCAAACAAAAGCCTTAAAGTGACTTAGTCTGTAAGCAAGCCATTGAATTTTATTTAATCAGTTAAATGACTGTGCAAAGCTCAAAAACACTTCAGATTAGCTTCTGCCTCTATGTTTTCCAGTGCACATAAGCAAGTCAGTACTTAATTACTTGATGCAATTTTAGTGTTTAAGGATAATAAGCAAAATGAGCCCTGTAGCTCCAGTACAAAATTAAAGCAGCAGATGCTGGAAAACCACATATATCTTGTCTGATCAGCTACAGTATATTTGGGTAAAGGAACTGTTGCTTTTAAAAAACATAAAAGCAGGCTGACATCATTTTTTCTCTTTTGCTCCGAAGGTACGGCAAGATTGTGTCAACCAAAGCCATCCTGGACAAGACCACCAACAAATGCAAAGGTAAGAGGCGATGCCGCATGACGACTTTTTCGTAGCTCTTCAAAGCCACCCGGCCTGTTTCATGTCAGGCAGGTGCGGTGTGATGTAACAGCATTGGGACCGCCATTGCATAACTCCACATCTGTCGGCTGGACTGGTGCTGCCATGAACCTGCACACACGTGTGTTTTTGACCAAATGCATGCAGCATATCCTGCCTGCCTGAGTCGGGTGTGGTGGAAACGCTGGTGTCTCGACCTCACAACTCTGAGGGGGTGTTTGGTGGGGGGTGTTACCAATAATAACTTATTGCCTTTATTTAGCAATGCAGAATAACTGTAATTGTGTAATTGCATAATTAATGATAGTTACATAATGATTTTATATTTATTCTTGATTTACCCTCTGTCCTAAAATGGCAAAAATGCAAAAGATCTTTTTTATTCTGCAATCAAAACTGTCATGTTCAAATCATAACAAAAATGAGTCTAATAAAAGACCAGTATTTATGGTGATAATTGCATCATGCATCATGCTATTATGGTATTCTGAGCATATTATAGATATCAACAGTATTTAATCCTTTAAGCCTTTTGGCCAAAAATAAAATTCCAAATGTAGGCGATCAGTCGAAACATATTTAGAGTTCAGCGTTTGCTTCTTTATTTTAGAACTGGAGCTACAAGGCTAATGTTTCTAACACACAGTAGAAGTCAATAATCACCCAAATCTCTTCCATAAAAATACATCACTAAAGCCTCTCTCAGTTCATTCAAACCATATCCAGCTCTTCATGAAGGTTCTACAGACTTGTGGGTGTGGTTTAGGTCTCAGTGGGACTCAAAAATAAACAAATGAACTCAACTCCACGGCTTTTTTAGATAACATCCTCTTATTTTATAAAGGTTAATTCTAACTCTACATCGTCTCTACTCAGTCTGCACTGCACTGGATGTGATGTGAGCAGGTTAAGAGAAGTGTTGTGGATGGATTAATGGAAAAGATTTAGGTGACTATTGACTTTTTTGTGGTTGTTAGTAACATTGGCCTTGTGGCTTGAGTTCCAAACAGAAGAAGCAAATCTTGGCTTTACTGGTTCTTTTTTTCCTTTTCCAACGTATTAAACCTCTGAATACAATGCATTATGAACGTTATGGTCTGTATTGTGTATAAAATCATGATATAATTTTGCCATATCGCTCACCCTAATTCGCTAATTCTAAACACAAATGTGCGATTCATTGAACGATTAGAATCTGCACTTCTTGCAAAATTAAAAAAAAACCAAAACTTTTAATAGCATTAATGAGAACTGTAACTTGTCTAATCCGAATCCGTAAATGTCATTGATCCCAGAGGAAATTGTGTATGTTATGGCTGCACAGACACACAAAAATATAGTAAAAATTTTTTAGCATCTTATAGGAAATGTTGTGCATGGTAGATTATTGGTAGACTATTGCATATAATAATAAGATAATAATGCACATGATGATAATGATTTCAATCAAATAAGATGTATTATTATTACATTATGAATAAATAACCCAATATCTTTAAGAAATGGTTGACAAACTGAGTAGTGTTTGATATTTACTGTGTGTGTGTGTGTGTGTGTGTGTGTGTAGGCTATGGCTTTGTGGACTTTGACAGTCCATCGTCTGCGCAGAAAGCAGTGAACGCTCTGAAGGCCAGTGGAGTTCAGGCCCAGATGGCAAAGGTAAGAAAGCACAGCTCTCCCTGCAGTACCTGCTTTTCACTCTACAGGGCCCTGTGTGAAGGAACGTCCTGGGAAAGAGTCAGATTTAGGACATGACGGTTTTATTTAAACATTCAAACTCAGCTTTGTTTGAGTTTTTGGACGGGCCGTCTCAGGCTCTGATAAACACATGAGAAACAGTTATTCTTTACCTAAAATAGCAGTGGGTCCTGATCTTCGCAGGAGAAACAAGTTCAAAAGCGGGCAGAAATACAGAGGAGTAGAGAGGAATAAAAAGGAGTACAGAGGAATGGAGAGGAGTATAGGGGGAAAGGGGGGTGGAGAGTAGTATAGAGGAGTAGAGAGGGGTAAAGAGGAGCACAGAGGAGTAGAGAAGAGCAGAGAGAAGTAGAGAGGAGTAAGGAGGAGCAGGGAGGAGTAAAGAGAAATAAATAGGAATAAAGAGGAGTAGAAAGGAGTAAAGAGGAATAAAGAGGAGTTGAAAGGAGTAAAGAGGAGCAGGGAGGAGTAAAGAGGAGTATGGAGAGTAGTAGAGAGGGGTAAAGAGGAGCACAGAGGAGTAGAGAAGAGCAGAGAGAAGTAGAGAGGAGTAAAGAGGAGCAGGAAGGAGTAAAGAGGAGTAAAGAGAAATAAAGAGGAGTAAAAAGAAATGAAGATGAGTAGAGAGGAATAAAAAGGAGCAGAGAGGAATAAAGAGGAGTAGAGAGGAATAAAGAGGAGTAGAGAGGAATAAAGAGGAGTAGAGAGGAATAAAGAGGAGCAGAGAGGAATAAAGAGGAGTAGAGAGGAATAAAGAGGAGTAGAGAGGAATAAAGAGGAGTAGAGAGGAATAAAGAGGAGTAGAGAGTTGTAGAAGTATATTTCTTTCCTTCACTTTTTCTCCTCCCAACTCTTTCTCCATCTCTTTCTCTCCTTAACTCTGTCTTGTTTTCTCTCTCTCTCTCTCTCTCTCTCTCTCTCTCTCTCTCTCTCTCTCTCTCTCTCTCTCTCTCTCTCTCT
>JBBPDE010000134.1:4557835-4569120 GCA_037974605.1 Nannopetersius ansorgii
ACACACACACACACACACACACACACACACACACACACACACACACACACACACACACACACACACACATTCCCTTGCCATTGTTTTTTTAATTTGAGAGCGCTGGAGGCTAAAGCTGGCAGTGATGTTACAGTGTGGACATGCAGTTCTCCTCTCTTACTCCTCGCCCTCAGGGGGGTTTCAAACTCTCAACCTGCCTGCCGCCTCAGAACTGCTGATGCTTCAGTGGTGAAGAATTAGCAGCAGGCGCTTCTGTGACAGATGAGCGTTCAGCGAGACTACAGCCGCCTATACTTCACATCTGCATCCAGCTCCCTCCATCTTCCCCTCTTCCTCCTCCTCCTTCTGCCCTCTCTCCCTAGATGCCCCGGTCTCTTCTCCTCTTAAAGTTAATGCATTAGTTCAGTGAAAAACACAATTTTCTCCTTTCCCCAAGTATGGAGGAACATTCCTGCCAGGTAGAGGGAAAAGATCTGGGTTTTTTTTTTTCTGTTTCTGGCAGCATTGAGTCAAAATTCCACCTTAGCGTTACTTATTTTCTCACATTTCCAGAAAGCCATTATTTAGAGATATTACATTAATGTTTAGAGATTTTTATTTATTCTAAGTCTGTATTTCTAGAGAAATAATTTTGTGGTCAAAATAAGCCATTATTCTAAGACACTAAGTTGCTATTTTGAGAAAAGGTAAGAGAAAATAGCATAAATCTGATTTTTCCTCAGAAATATTTCTTTAAGCATCAACATAACAGGACAATTCCCTGAACTCTACCTCCATTCTGAAGATCAAAACTTAAAAACTCTTTCTTCACAACTGTCTGTTTCTTTTGTTTTTCAGCAACAGGAGCAGGACCCCACCAACTTGTACATTTCCAACCTGCCGCTGTCGATGGACGAGCAGGAGCTGGAGAGCATGCTGAAGCCCTTCAGTCAGGTCATCTCCACGCGCATCCTCCGGGACGCCAACGGTGCCAGCAGAGGCGTGGGCTTCGCAAGGTGCATGGCAACTACACATCTAACCTGAAAAAAACATATTCATACAGCACTCACAAGTATTAAAGGACATTTTTTTACCTTTTCTATCAGGATGGAATCGACAGAGAAGTGCGAGGCTATCATTCAGCACTTCAATGGCAAATACATTAAGACTCCACCTGGAGTGGCAGGTACACTTTCACTCCCCCATAATTCATTATCACACCAAGAGCCTCTTGCATGTTCTTTACTGTAATTTTAGAGAAAGCTCACACTGGAAAACAATCCCCGGGTTCTTGCCTAGTGCCTACAGAACCGCTGCTGTGCAAATTTGCCGACGGGGGCCAGAAGAAACGCCAGAATCCAGGAAAATATCTTCAGAATGGCCGGCCGTGGACGAGAGATGGAGAGACGGTGAGAAATGTTGCTGGTTCACAGAACATCACAAGGAATTCTCTCTTTCTCTAGTGGCAGTTACTTATAACAGTTCCTCATATTTACATTCCTATGCTCCAGGGAGGAATGACACTAACGTATGATCCCACTCCTGCCCTGCAGAACGGGTGAGCTTGTACTTTATCAGTCAGAATGATCTGATCTTTGAAGTTGTGAAATGGTGTAGAATCATTTGTTATTGGTAGGGCTGTAGTTGTGAAAGCTCCTTTTGAAACTGGTGAGAAAGTGTGTGTGTGTGTGTCTCCCCCTGCAGGTTCTACTCTCCGTACTGCATCGCTCCCAACAGAATGATCACACAAACCTCCATCTCTCCGTACATGCATTCTCCAGTATCAACGTACCAGGTCAGAGCTGTCTCCAACTCACGTTTCCCGGTATTTCAGTTCAGGCACTTTAAATCTAATGTTTATTATTCCTGGAGGCCCAGAGCACCGCACAGTTTCAACTACCCCTCACCCAACACAATCAAGCTCTGTGCTTAATAATCAGTCGAGGTGTTTTGAGACAAGGAACACTTGAAACTATGCAGCGCAGATGGTCACCCAGGCTTGAATTAAAGGAATAGTTTGGCCGAACCCCACAACCACTATTTTCCACATGTTCCACAGTTTGGTTATTTGGCTTAGAAATAGAGTTAACGTTGTGTTCAAACACTAGAAACCAAAAGTCATCTAAAATGTTTCCTTAAAAATAAAAATCTCCAGTCCTCTAAAACCACATCCAGTTGCTCCCTACGGCAGTGGTCCCCAATCCCCAGGCCGCGGACCGGTACCGGGCCGTGTGTCATGTGGTACGGTCCGCGGGCTGCACAGAAAAAAAACCTGGATGTTAGCCGTGTTCTGTTGTCGGCTCGTTGTTATGAAAGTGCTGTTAATAAAGCTGCGAGTACACACTGGATTTACGCTTATTAGTGTATTTTAAAGATACCCCATTATTATATATTTAAAATATCCCTATTTTTATGCGTATCATTTATTTGTATAAACACGTATACGTATATTTATCAGCCACTCCTTGAACATAGTTTCTGATATTAAGCCGGTCCGTGACAAAATAAAGGTTGGGGACCACTGCCCTATGGTGGCACATGCTTGTAGTTTGGGACTTACTATGATCTATAAAAATGAACTAAACACCATTAGCTGAATACTCTTTTAAAAGTGCTGATCTTGAATTATTTTTTCTAAATGCACTTTGATTCTGTTCTCATGCCTTAGTGTGATGCACACATACATTATTTTTATTAAAAAGAGACATCACCAGTGGGGGTTTCATAGTGTGCACTGTAGAGCTAGATCAGTCCTGTTTTAATTCATTTAACACAGAGCAAACTCCTTTGGGACTCAAGGGATGATTACACAGGTGAAGGCAGAGGTGCAATTCTTGATGAACTTGCAGTGCCTCAGGATGTGTGATGTATCAGTAGATAGTAGATACTAATCAAATTTCAAAGGGCTAACATACACAGAACAGATCAAAAAGTTCAGTATATGATAACAGTATATTATAAATAAGACAGATGTCGAAAAAAGAACAAAAGTAACAGTTGTGAGAGTTATGAACAGGGTACTCAAAACATGTTACCAGATTTTTTTGAATTGCTTTATGTAACTGTCAAGTTGGATGGAAATGATGTTGCATGAAACTCATAACATGCATCAACTTTTCGGTCACCCTCTGCCTTCTTTAGCTTATTTTACCCTGGAGTTAAACAACAGAAGCCATAATACCCCCAATTCTCTCAGTAGTGTATTAGAAAACAATGCATTGACAATAGCAACTATGACCCTCAGTATGACAGTGGATCTTCTCTGAACTGCAGGTACACAATCCATCCTGGATGCACCATCAGTCATACCTCATGCAGCCCACGGTAAGATGATCCCTTATAATATCTTTTGCATTATAATTTCTGATATTATCATTTCTAATGTGCATTTCATACATGCCTTACTGGGGCAGCTGGTGGCCTAGTGGATAGGCAGTTTCCCATGTAATCAGAAGGTTGTGGGTTCAAATCCCAGGACTGCCAATGGCACCCTTGACATACTCTTGAGCAAGTACCGTCCCCACACACTGCTCCTCAGTCGCCGCGGCAGTGCTGTTCACACTATAAGGGCCACTATACCTCATTGTTTCTCTCACTCCGTGTCTCGCCTACAGGGCACAGTTCTAACGCCCACCATGGACCACACTCTGTCCATTCAGCCCGCTGCCATGATGGGGCCTCTCGCCCAGCAGCTCAGCCACCTGTCCCTAGGCAGCACCGGCACAGTGAGTGTCCTTTTACAATATACATCCGTTATATGAGGTACCACTATAATAGAAGACTACCCTTATAAAAGGTTTATAAATGATTTATAATCAGGTTGTTAACCCCTAGTACCGTATTAGAACAAATGCACACAGTGTAACTCCGGTGTTTGCTCTCCTGCACGTTTCTCGGTGCACTGCCACTCAGTCGCTCTCCGTTCCTCTGTGGGTTTTCTCCGGCCACTTGTGTGCGGAAATTATCCTGAAAATTCTCCCGGGCTCAAATATCTTATGTTTTTTTCATTTGTTTCTAAGACCTAAAATAGAAGCAATGAGAGCATTTTTGTTCTTTAGGTTCATTTGCATGTGATGCTGTTTTTAAAACCCCAGTAGCAGTTATTATTACTACAGGATTTTTTTATTACTTTGGTTCTGCATGACATAGGAATGCCAAACAAAGCCCAGCATGACGTCTGACATCTTGAGCATCAACACAAACCGGGGCAACCTTCATATAAGGAGGTGTTGTGCTGCATAACTTAACAGATCAGTGCCACTCACAATCTAAGGGTTAATTAGGTTACAGACAGTTTATAAATAATTAATAAGAAGTTATAAACCAGTTATAATCGTTGTCATACATTGATGCATGCTCATAGTGGCAATCTCTGTTGTTTTAATAGTAAAAGCATGTTAACAAAGACCTGATGAAGAGATTGCATCAATTTGTAACAACTGTTATGACTTGTTTATAGCTACGTATTAATGATTAATCTAACAGCATGATTATAAATCATGCATAAACCCTTTCTAAGGTGAGCCTTATTGCAATGTGCTATTAATTAAAATTACAATTTTGTCTTTTTGTTTCCAGTACATACCTGCAAACACAGCTATGCAAGGGACTTACATACCCCAGTACACCCAAGTGCCTCCTGCCAGCGTTTCAGTCGAGGTGAGGCAAAGTAATGAGGACAAAAAGTGTTGAGTGTTTTCGAAATTACTTCCATTGCTCACTGATTGTAATGCTCACCTCATGAAACTGCAGGAGAACGCCGTCCAGCAGCAGGTTGCCATAGAGACGCCCACAGAGCATACAGCGTACTCCTACCAGCACGGCAAGTGAAGAGGAGGTGGGTTTCGCCGCTCCATTTTTTAATGAGGCCATGTTCCAATACGGTGTCTGTATACTCCCTAAAGCCCTGTATAGACTTCTGGTAGAAGCGTAATAAGAAAAAATGCACATTTTGACTGATTAATTAAAAGGGATTATAAAAAAATTCCCTGCTGTTTAAACAATGGTTTGCCCCAATTGTACTTGCTCAGCCAAGGCATGTTTGGTGTCTAAATTTATTTCTTAAGTTTTATACTAGAACTATAAAGCTAATAACACTCTATGATGATAAAAATGGACTACAATACAGAGGAAATTTAGGACGAGATGCTTGCTGCTTTAGTTTTTAACTTTTGTCAGTTTTTCCAGACAGCAGCATGTCATACAGCCGTAGAAACCACATTAAAGTCTGTTTGACTCTGTTTAGACAAGCATCTGATTTGAGCAGTCTTTCAGCAAAAGCAACATGAAAACACTTTTTCAAGACATGTTTGTGAGTGGTTTCAAATCTGTTTCAGAATTCAGGTCGTATCTCTGGCCATACCACTCAAGTCCTGTTTAAACATGGCATTAACATCATCATTCATTCATCATTCATTTTTCCACTTGCTCTTTTCAAATGCTGAAATGACCTAGATATTCAGAATTGCATTTCTTAGTGCTGTGTTTAAATGTTTTCATTTTAAATCAGGTTGATGTGTCCAAGGAGCAGAATAGTAATGTGTAATGTGTTTAGTGCTAGATAAATCACTCTGCACCTGTGATGCAGCACATTCCACATTTTTAAGTCAAAAGACAGATAAGCCAAGATAAGAAAAAGGCACGAGTGGGTCAATTGTGTCCTGCCCTTCATAGATGGCTTTTCCACCAAAATCGGATTTGTAAGCCCACTTTTGAATACACATGCAAAGTAATTGAAAAGAGACGTATGGATAGAGGCTTGTGCAGCACACAAATCATTAAAGTTGTGTATTCTGGCTGCCTTGTATTTACACACACACAGATACGACCACTGTGCATAACCCACTTAATCCACAACCTCAGGATCAGTCCTCACTTTGACTGGATTTCCTTGACCTTTTGGTTATTCAGGACGACGGTTCTTATTGTAAGCAGAAAGACCAGAAACTTGCATTATAACTCAAACAAGGAGAGCTAAAGCTTTTATACAACCATGGTGGTACATTACAGCTTTACCCTACTTTTAGTAGAGATTTGATCTGAATATTAACAGTGGAGCCTATTAACCTGCTAGCTATGGTTACATGCTGGTTGGGTCATCCTACTTTAATGTCACATTCTTGTTAAAAAGAGCAATACGAGTGTGAAATGTATCATAATCCATCTTTTAGCTAGTTTTAGTTGTTAAGGAATGAGCTGAATAAGCCAAATGAGCTGAGAAATGCAGCCTGTTTGCTGTTTTGCCTTTAACTAATGTGGGTATGTGGGGAAACTGTATACCACATTGAAGTCTAAAAATCTGATTTAGGAAAGCCTTTGATATTACTAAACACTGTTTTAGGCTAGTGAGTTTAAGCTTGTATTACAGGGGTCCTTGGGTTACAACAGTTCCGAAATACGACGGGTTTATGACTCCTACTGCGGTTAGCCTCAGAATACGCGGTAACGTGGCATACCTTTTCCCTTTCCTGTGGTTTAGTTGTGTTTTTATGGTTTTACAACAGTGTTAGGATCGGTAAGTGATCGGTGAGGGATATGTTTCGACTGTTACGTCACTGTCGAAGGAACAGATCTGTGGCGTAACTCGAGGACCCCCTGTACTTACATGAGCTTATATTATGTTACATTAGCATTGTAGCTCCAGGGCAAAACTAAAGAAATATCTGACACCAAACATTGATGTGATTTTAAGTTCGATTTAGGGCTAAACTATTGCTTAAAGTAATGTTTTTTCCCCTGAAAATTCACTAAATAAACTAAAAAGAGCTGACACTTTCAATAAATTTGCCTCCCTCTGCAATCCGAGTGTGTAGTCAGAGCATCTCTCTCTCTCTCTCTCTCTCATCTTGCAGCTAATCCCTGCAGAAATCAGCGGACAGGAGCTTTAGCGCAGAACACCTGCCTGGAGCGTCTCCTCTTTCTGCTTTTCTGGACATCAAAGGTGCAGGCTTTGCCCAAGAGGACCAAAGGATCCTGTCCCTTTGTCAATAAAAGGAATTAAGACATTTCTTGTGCTGGAGACTCCTTCAAGATTGGGAAGACCAAGCAACGGACAGCGTGACCTTTTTTGGCAGCATAAAAAAGATGAAGGAAGCTATGGACTACAAGAACTTAAAGCGACAAGCGCTCACACACTCACACACTCACTCACACACACACAGCATTATTTTCTGGACCGCTCTGGGCAGCCGGAACGGAACAAAGAGAACATTTCAGCACCGTGTCATTTTAGAATTGTAGTGTTTTGTTTTTTTTAAATGTCTTTTCATTTGTTTTCTTCCTATTTTGAACATTTGGACCGCTTTTTAAATCTGTTGTAGAGGTAGGATTTTTTTGTACATAGAAAAAGACAATGTTTTTTTGCAAAGGCTTTGCTGCATTTTTTTTTAGCAAATATCAAAGAACGGTTTTAAATGAACTGAAGTAAATGCCGAAGAAACTGCTAAAGAGAGACTGCAAAAAAACAAATAACGAAAGAAAAAGATAAAAAAAAAATATGTTGGAAAAGTCCACGGCACCCGGCCGCTCTGAGCTGCTGGCTACGATTATTAAGGTCAGAGACTTGGTTCATTAACAGCTGAAATGAGATCTCAGTCGTACTTTGGCCCCTCCGCTGTTCTGCCTCTGTCCCTAAAATGCTGCTTCGTCTCAGAACTGAGTTCATTCTGTTTTGAGAGAATTTTTATTTATTTAAAGTTTTAAAAAAAAAAAAGGGTTTTTTTTTTCAACAGATCAACAGCTAGAAATTTTTCCTAATGTTATTAAATTCAAGTGGATGATTGCCTTCTGAATATACATTTCTGATGTTTAACAGACATCTCCATCTATTTTTTAATGTTTTTTTTACACTATTTTACCATCACCACATGTCACTGGTGATGAGGAACCTGAGGGCTTTGTCTGCCAAGTTGCTAAATTCCAAGACAAACTTTCCACGATATGAAGTGAGTCCATAGCTGCCTCAATATTCATTCACCTTGATTACTCTTGATTTATGAGTGCCTATGTTTTAGGATACATATCCTATTAGCAATATCAGTTTTTACCCACTCAGAGTTTATCCAGTTTCTTAGGTCATGGCTAAGAGGCTGTTTGTGTCTGGCGAAGGCTTATTTTGGATTCAGCCTATGAGTGAGGATTTTCCCTTGAAAATCTTAAGCTTAAGAGTAATTTTGTTCTGACTTTAAACAGCAGCAATGCTCTCAAACAGCCCTTAAAAAATATCTAAAGCTTTTAAATGTCTTTCTCAATAAAGCAGCTTTTATGTCAACCTCTCCTCTTCCCCAGCACTCACATCTTTGGCTGCCTGGTGTCTCTTTTCAGTAACACTTTATCCAACCACCTGTATAGCAGGTTCATCACAACATGCATAAACATTAAATAAAGCATATATATATACACACACAGGAATTTAAGTGACCTCCCATTCTTAAACCATAGGGATTAATATGACGTTGGCCCACCCTTTGCAGCTATAACAGCATCAACTCTTCTAGGCAGGCTCTCCACAAGGTGTAGGAGTGTGTTGGGAATTTTTGACCATTCTTCCAGAAGCACGTTTGTGAGGTCAGACACTGATGTTGGAGAGAAGGCCTGACTCCCAAAAGTGTTCTATCGAGTTGAGGTCAAGTTCTTCCACACCAAAAAGCCATGTCTTTACGGACCTCGCTTTGTGCACTGGTGCACAGTCTTGTTGCTACAGGAAGGGCGCATCCCCAAACTGTTTCCACAAAGTTGGGAGCATGAAATAGTCCAAATCTCTTGTTGTGCTGAAGCATTCATTTACTTTCACTAGAACTAAGTGCCAACCCCAACTCCTGAAAAACAACCCCAGACCATAAACCCAACCACCAAAGTTTACACTTGGCACAATGCAGTCCGACAAGTACAGTTCTCCTGGCAACCGCTAAACCCAGATTGGCCTATCAGATTGCCAGATGGAGAAGCGTGATTCATCACTGCAGAGAACGCCTCCGCTGCTCTAGAGTCCAGTGGTGGCGTGATTTACACCACTGCCTCCAGCGCTCTGCATTGCACTTGATGGTGTATGGAAACCCATTCCATGAAGCTCTACACTTTTCTTGAGCTAATCTGAAGGCCACATTAAGTTTGGAGGTCTGTAGCGCTGGACTCTGCAGAAAGTCTGACCTCTGCGCCCTACACCCCGTCAGTTTGCGTGGCACCACTTTTTGGCAGAGTTGGAGTCGTTCCCATTCGCATCCACGTTGTTATATCACTGACAGCTGACTGTGTAAAATTTAGTAGAAAATTTCACAACTGGACATGTTACACAGGTGGCATCCCGTCAAGGTACCACGCTGGAATTCACTGAGCTCCTGAGAGCGACCCATTCTGTCACTCATGTTTGTAGAAGCGATCTGCATACCTGTGATTGGAACACCTGAATTTAATTATTTCAACGGGAAAGTGAATACTTTTGGCTATATATATTTATCCCCATGCTTTGAAACAAAACTGAAGTGGAAGTCGCAAGTCAGGCCTTCTCGTCTAACTTCAGTGCCTTCCAAGAACAGTATAAGCTTTTTTTTTTTTAGCTTCTAAGAGGAACCAACTCCATATTAAAGACTGTATGGCAAGGTCAGGCGTCCCAATACTTTTGTCCATCAAGTGAATGTTTAAATACATCACCCAGATAAACTCTACAGAACTGATAAATTGGGCTCTTGGCTAGTTCCTGTAATTGGTAATGATGCTTGAATACATTTTTACTTGTTTGTCAAGCTACTTTCTAAACATCTTGAATGAACTGACATGCAGTTCCTTAATACACATGCAGGTGTTATAAGTAACTCCCTAAATGAGCAAACCTTAAAGTGTCATCCCATTTTCTTTGAGGTACTGAGCTGTTCAAAATCCAACGGTTTGTCCTTTTTCCTTCAGACTTCTCTGTTGAAAAGACTTTACTGAAAGACCATAAAACAGGCTGCATTAATCCAATACACACAGCTTCAGGATTTTATTTCCAGGAAGACCAGATCTACATAGAAAACCATAATAAAAGGTACAAAATGTGTATTAAATATGTCTTCAAGTAAACTGTGAGTGACACTGTATGTACAATAACTGTAAATATAACTGGGGAGCAAAAACTCTAAAAACAATTGCAAATTGCTGAAGAGTATACTTACATAAAGAGAGGCAATTATCCCCAAGTGTCAGTATAAAACGGGAGGATGCTATCCTGCTGGTTTGCATTGGAGTCAAACATAGGGTGACTCTGTCTACTATGACCTTTCTTTATAACGTCTACAGATAAAGCATGCCGAATGCTTATCTATAGATAATCTCACATATATACTAAAAAACATAGCCAACATCAGCAGATGTTTGTTTGCTATTTGTATGGAGCTTTAACTAAGGAACCTTCCTGGAACGATAATGAGCCAAAGTCTTTAATTTGTACGGAGTCAAAAATGCATACTCAAGTCATAATTGATGTACATGAAAGAGCACTATCCCTTTTCAGAAAAAGGGACTGAAATCATAAAATTAGACAGTCGCTTTCTGGCACATGTACTAAGAAATGCGCTGTATAATACAAATCTGTATTGACATCAAAAATATACTGCTATCTTCTAAGATGCTTTCTCTTTAGTGTATACCCCCGACCCGTCCGTTTACAAAAGCCCTGCGATTGTCAGCTTTCGCTGGATTACTGTTTGAGAGCAAACAGCTGTTGGTCCCACACTGCCTTTTTTGCAGCATACAAATTGCGAAAAAAACAAACAAAAAAAAAAACAAACAAAAAAAACAAACAAAAAAAAATTAACAAGTATGACCAGTTTTGAGGAAAAACTTGAAAAATCTCCAGTAAAACAAACAAAAAAATAAACACCAAAAAAACCTAAAACCAATTTTGGGTTGCACAGAAATGAAGCTGACCATTGACATTCAAGCTCAAAACCTTGGGAAAGCAATAGAATGTCATGTTATGAAGGTGTGTGGGGTGGAGGGTGGTCATGGGGGGAAACACCACTGAATTATACCAGACAGGAGGTCAGCATCCTTAAACCTTTAAACCAGAGTGTCAGTCCAGCGCCACATACTTAGCATCGGCAAAAGGGAGCACCAGCTGAGGAACTGGTAAAGGCATCACTTTCGAACCAGACGATCCAGCAGCCCTCATTTTCCTCATGTTACTCTCAGGTAAGTCCATAAGACAAGGTCTCCTATTACAGAAGTCTCTGATTCAGGATCTCCCACACCATTCGCCTCCTGAAATACGGCATGTGTTTCTGCAGAGGTTTTTGGGATGCAGGGGGGGGGGGGGGGGGGGGGGGGGGGGG
>JBBPDE010000134.1:4569220-4580487 GCA_037974605.1 Nannopetersius ansorgii
CCCCCCCCCCCCCCCCCCCCCCCCCCCCCCCCCCCCCCCCCCCCCCCCCCCCCCCCCCCCCCCCCCCCCCCTCCAAAACACATCAACAAGTACCATTACTTTTTACAAAGCTGTTCCCAAATTCTACAGCAGTTCAGAAGGCTCACCTGTGTGAATGTAATTGGCCTGTCTTTGGTGATGTACTCAGCATATTTGCATGTGAACATCCCACAGTCACTTCCATTCATTTGCTGAGGGATCTCCTGCAAGGAGACAACCTTTTTAAAACTGTTTGAATAGTGAATCGGGTTACTGCAGGAATAATGTTGACATATATACAGAGTTTGTGGTTTTAGTTCATTTACAAGATGAACTGACTCACATTGCGCTTTTTACTCTGAATGGTCCAGTCTGAGGTCTCAAAGTTTTTCCCTCTTTTGTCTTCACTTTCTTGTTGCAAATACTTTCTGTAGAAAAGAGGCGCAGTATTCAGTATGAGTTTTTCATAAAATATTTAGACCAGGGCCCGCATTCACAACCTTCTCAGAGTTGGACGACTGATAGTAATGTCATAGTAAATAAAGTAACGTGGCCCATTTGTAGTGAATGAAGCAGTGGGCAGCAACCCGGAAAGCAGTGTATGGGGACAGTACCTTGCTCAAATGTACCTCAGTGGTGCCACTAGCAGTTTTGGGATTTAAACCCACAAACTTCTGATCGCAAGTGCAATTCCTTAACTACCAGGCCTCTAGCTGCCCCAGATGGGCAAAGAATATTTTAGCAAATCTTCTACTATGAAAAGGTGCAGAAGTGGATTTCCTGGCACAAGTGCAGCTCATCTTAACCTCATTAGTTAATTACCAGGTTTAGCAGGTGTGTTAGGGCAGGGAAATCAGTAAGCTGAATCTCAGCCCACTACGGAGCAGAATTGTACACTTCTGGTCTAGACAGAACTCATTTACAAGCCAAGGGCACCCTAGGGAAGATGTTTAAAAGGCAAAGAAAATGCAGGCGAAATGATTCTGGTTGCACCCCAGTTTCATCATCTCACTCCCATGCAGCACTTACAACAAAATCCTGCATGCCTCGTCATTGTTTCCTCCCATGGAATCAAAATACGTAATGCTCTTCTTGCGAAAATCCACAACCTACGAGAGCAAGGTTGTGCAGAGAGAGTGTTAAGAAAATCGACTGACTACCATTAACACAGAACACCTTTGCTTTCAAGTCAGTCGGTCCCAGTTTGATAATTAGTCTAATTGGGGATTAACATTACCTCTACTGAACTAATCCAATACAAATCAGGACAATGAACAATACATGTGCATGTCTAAAACAAAACATAATGGCTCTGGTATCTATCTAACTAAAGAGAATTTGCTTTTATCTGATTTGTAACTTACACAGAGACACCAGTGCACTCCCAAATGGACAGGCACCAGAATGATGTTTACTGAGAAGATGTCTACTTTCTTTGTCCAGCGGCGCACAGCTGAGTAACCAGAGCTGCGCAGTTTAGGGAAGAAGAAAGTGTTGAAGGTGTATACAGAGGGCAGATGGGAGGCCTTACTGCGCTCCACTAGCATGTTCATGTAGAAGTTTATCACCTGTAGATTGAAGACGACAGACTGTTAAGACATTCAAAATGGCCTTAGAGCATAAACTTTAAATGCTATTTAAAATCACCACACAATCTGGTCATTTAGCTTTTAATATTGGTATCAAAATTATGAAACTCCCAGCCCAAGGAGGGCATAGATTGCTTTCTAAACAATGCAGTACATTTCTGAGATGCTGAGCTTAATTAGATCGGTTGGGGCAGCTATGGTGGTCCAGGCGGTCTCTGAATGAAGAACATGGACATTCAGTGCTGTATAGCTAAAACTGACAGTATAAGAAAGATGATACCGACACACTAACCTCGTCATTTAGCCAGTTGAGGTGGCTGAGGGTCTGCAAGTCCTTCCTAGTAATGGTGAGGCGGAATCCCTCACTGAGAACCTCGTCCTGATTGCCACCCCTCAGTGCTCTACTCACCTCGTTCTCCATGGCCTACATGTGGAAGTGCATAGAGTCATGTATGAAAGTAGACACACTCCCCATTTTACATAAAACAATATCTTATGCTTGCACACTTTAAAGGTAGAAAGAAATTAAATCACAGAATCCCAATTAAGGATGGCTGCACCAAAAACCTATTACAGGGGGTCCTTGAGTTACACCACAGATCCATTCCTTCAGAGGAGGAGTCGAAACACACCCTAGCCTTAGTCACTTTTAAATCCTAACAGTTGTAAAATCATAAAAACAAAATAAGCCACAGGAAAAGGATAACTGCCTCACTCATATGCCTCATTACTGCAAATTCTTCCGTTGTGTGCAACCAAACTAGTTTGCCCACATAGTTCATAAGTACAAGGCTAACAGTGTAGCCAAGTGGGAGTGGGTGCTGTAAATTCAAAAACATTATATGACTAGACCGTTGTAACTCGAGGCCCCCTTGTACATCTTCAAATGACAAACTATATGACAATTTGGTAACTGAACCGTCCTTCCTTGGCATCAATCAAACATGTAGAGAACATGCAGTCACTTTGTACCTCAGTCATCTCAGGGAATTCCTGCTCCTTTACAAGGGGCTCAGGCTCCTCGATGATAGATGCTACAGGGACCTCCTTTTCTAGAGGTACTCGCACCTGCAGCTCTACACCGAATAGACCAGTTTGGCCCTCACCAGACAGACGCTAGTTTGCAGAACAGCAAAGAAAATGTCAGTGAAACCCACACACTGCAAGAAAGACATGAAGACGGAGAATCCTAGCTTACCTGCCGCAACAGTTGAGATGCTAGAGCCTCTTGCTCCTCTATGAGTCGCCGTCTCTCTCGAGCACGGGAGTCATAGAGGCTAGTCCTATGTGCAGAGACAAACACATACATTATACAATTTGTTATTATTTTATACCAACTAACTAAGAAAGGAAAAGAAAAAAAAACTCACAGTTCTTTGATCCAAAGCTCAGCTTGGAAACATGGCACTCTGTTGAAACAGACGAAGAAAATACATTAGAATCATATCCATGATGAGCAGTTCCTGAGATACTCATTTTAAGTCATAGTCATCTATGCTGTTTAACATAATGTTTTGGTATGGATTCACTGGATATTTAATAACAGCAATACTGACTAGTTACACACATCAACAACATAGCAAACCTACTTGTTTATTAGTCTTTCAAACATCTTGAAGCAGGTTTTGTCCAAAACAAATGTCTAGCTTCACAAGTTTAACTGTGTTTTTCCAAGTAACCAAACAGCATACAAATTGAGACTTCCCACACATATAATGTGTTATAAAATGTTATATTCTCCCTTACCTGGAGCTTTCTGGCCTCTTACCCTGTTGCTCCTTTACAAAAATGACAGAGTCTCCATCATGAGCTGTAGATGGGAAAGCGAAAGTGTCTTAAATCTCCAACAGCTACAATATAAGCATATAAATAATACACAGACTAACCTTTATCCAGATCAAACAACAGATTCCAAAAAACAATTTACCATCACATTAGCAGGTCAAAAACAAATTACATTTAAATCAGATCAGAACCACTTTCCTATGTGGTCCTACATCAAATATGCAACTAATTTGCAACCATTTGACCTTAAGGAAGAACTAACATTACAATTTGTATCTTTTCTACAGTGTACACACACTCCAATTATGAATGACTAAGAGCAGATGAGAGCTAACAATTTTTGTGATGGAAGTCATTCATTTGCTGATGTGCTTAAAAAATGCGGCTAATTCACATGGCGGTGAAGTTTAGCAAGTGTGTACTGTTTCAGTGCACAGCTTCTTTCACACAAAACACAGACATGATCTCTTAAACACACATCAATCATCAAGGCATTATCAGGAGTGAGCAATAAGGCACATAACACGAACATACAAATTTAGAGTACACACCTGATGACTGTGTGTCCTGAGAGGAAGCATCCTGAAGAGCAGGCGGTGATGGCACTGGCCGCACGGTCACTGCTGGTCTTCTTGAGCCTGACTCGCTGTCACCATCAGAGGTCCAGGACAGTAGTTCAGGTCCGTTAGAGACTGCCCCCGGGCTGGGTACGGCGCTGGAGTCTTGGGGGCTGGGAGGCAGGCTGGATAAACCATATGAAGACTCCCCTGCCCCTGAGCCTGCAGGGGAGGCACACTGCAGCAGTCTACGACTTGATGTCAGAAAACTGGAGCTAGGGGTTAAAGAAATGTAATGTAAAACAAAAAATACATAAACAAACCCTTGTTTTATTCCATTTCCGTAAGTTACAAGGTGACAGAACATAATTCGTCTACAATGCTAAGATACTCACAAATCCCGGTGTGATCGGATGCCTGGGTGAGAACTGCCGTCATGGAAGAATGACGACTGACCACCAGAAACAACGGCTAGCAACTGCCTGTACACTTCTTTCTCCTCCTCACGTACTGACTGCAAACATGCAGCATGGGGATAAAAAAAAAAAACCTCCATTATTAGAACAAACAGTTCCTCGTGAATAAATGAAATTAGGTTATTTTAGCATGAGCCAAACTGGATTAGAAACACTCAAACCTCTTGTGCTGTACAGCGAGGTCTGCCGCGCCAGTGACGGTTAGAGGTGCCAGGAGAAGGGCTCTGGACCACTCGAATGGGAAATGTCTTCTCATACATGCTGGTGTAAGACACATTGCCTGTGCTTGGTCCAGGGGTTGAGAACCGGCTTAGGAAAAGCAATAACCAATCAAATCACAAATTCTGGTAATTATATGTTTAAAAATATACATTAAATTAGGATGCACCGAATATTCAGGTACTGAAAATCTTTGTCCGAAAATGGTAAAAATGCATTTTCTGTTTCGGCCGCAATTTTTTTAGATGCAATGTGCCCGATTGGATTAGAGTCGACATGTCTGCCATGAGAGGGCATTTCGATACATCCAAGAAGCACACGGAAAGACGTTTGTAAAGTGAGCAATGCTGAAATTACTAGTGGGGGTACATCCACAAAGACTTTCTCTCAACGTTGGGATTAAGTTATCATATAAAAATCAAAACATGCCAAGCACAGAAGAGGCATTGTTTGAAAGCTAAATAAGTATTTTAATAGTTTTGTAACAGATTTATTCTTTGAAACATGAATAACAATGTATGCAATTGCAAGTACACACAGTCCCAGCCATAACAGCGATATTACAAAAAAAATTGGTTTAATAATTACTTTTGGTGTTTCCACTTTTTTGATTTTGACCAAAAAAAAAATTCAGTGCATCCCTAATATTAAATCATATAACTGCTATCTTACATAACAGTGCATACAGAGACCAAGACACTAATGAAAGAGAGCAGCAAATTCATTAATCAGGGACAATCTAAACAACAGATACTGAATCAGACATACCTTGGTGATCTGTGCGATCTAATGTACAGGGGCCTACCAAGTCGAGGGGAGGGGCAGGGTTTAGAGGAGCCGGCTGAGGGCATATTGACTGAGTGGCCATTAGTTTTGGGTGTCTCATGGTGTGGAAGGTTTTTACAGACTTGCCGCCTGCCAACCTCTGATACGGATACGGTCACTGACTCCTCAGTCCTTAAGTAATCTGCGAGGAAAACACATTCAATCAGAACTTCACTCAAGCTGAAATTCAATTTGCCACCAAAACACACAATTAGCAATTGCACATAAAAACAGAATTGTATAGATGCTGGTCCAGTTACCTGACTTGACAATGGTCTTCCACTCAACAGCAGTTGAAGGAGCTACAAATGTGTCCTCAATCGTTTCTGATGTTCTTTCAGTAAACTGAAATCAAACATAAATATGCACAAATCTCTTACCCTATTTGAACACTGGGCATAATTTAAAATTTTATTTCAAATATCAGAGCAACAAGAGTCATACGTTCAGGCTGTGACTTCCAATGTGGAGGTTATAATTCAATATTTGATTTTTTGTGTACTATAATCACATTCTATACCAATAGGTTTGGCTAAAATAATGCCTATTTTAAAACAAAAAACTGAATGTTCTTGTGCAAAACAGTCATGAAAGTCTCCCATATTCAAATATATGGTTAAAATATGTGCAAAATCTTTACTGAGTCTAATATTTAAGATTAACTAAGTTACTGTTAGCGATGCAGTTAAGTTCATCACAGCATGCTGAATTTGTTAAATATCCTAATACTACAAATAATATCGTAATATAAAATAAATATTACAGCACTCGAGCTCAATTCATCCCCCCCAGAGTATAAAATACCTCGTTTTCAGTCCATGCAGATCTGGATGCATTGGCTGGAGGTAAAGATGCCGGTTGTGTCCGAGACGGGTCAGAGGAAGTAGGCAGCATGTTCCTCAGTGTTGGACTAACACTGCTGCGCACCCAGGACGCAACATTCGAGCCATGGGTCTTCACCCCCTCGGCTGCATTCTTCACTGTGTCCACAAAATCTCCTAGCACATTCATCAGAGTGGTTACTGTCGTCCATTCATTAAAATTCAACCAGACACTCTCCTGGCTGTCACAACAGAACAAGAAGTGAATAACATCATAGACTCTTACCCATTCTGAACTTCTTGACGGTTCTGTCTTCTTCTACTTCATCCACATCTTCCAAACTGTCGAGATGAGATGCATGATAAACGAAAAATGCCCTGATGGCGAACATTTAAGTTTTGGTACATTACAAGAGACTAAAAGAAACATTTAAACGACCGAGACACACCAGCCTAAACAGAACATCCTTGCTTCTTGGGTAACGTTAAAGGTTAACCTTGCTTCCCACTGCAAGTTAACTAAAGATTCCTTTTAGTCACAAATTGGTCAGTGCTTCACCAACTTGTTCAATACACTCTTAACCTTACCTATTTCATAGGACTACTTCAGTAATCTAAAGTACTCTAATAACATTAATTTAACAAAGAAGAACAGGTGTTTGTCCTTATAGGCACGTGTCTAATGTTTTTTTCTGTCAAGAGAATAGTGAAGGTGTGAAAATGACATGAAAACACTAGCTTACAAAGCAAATCCTTGCTTCTCATTCTAAGTGAACTAAAGTTACCTTTTCTAACTTCAGTAAGTCATACTGAAATAATAACATTGACTTAACAGCCAAGAAAGGGCAATGTCTTACTATTCTTAAAAACAAACCAGTCTAAAGGTCTTTTCCACCTATACTGTTAATACCGGCCTACAGAGCTGCTTAAGTCAACTACTGTTTAAGTTAAATCACTAATTTGACACAAAAGTTACTGACTAGTAACCTGTCTAATACACTCCCACACCTCTTATAACATTACATGACTATTCTAGTCATCCACGAGACTCTAATAACATTAACTTCAACAAGAAAATGTCTTTCCTCCAAAAGAATAATTAAAAGCAGCACAACTTGCTTAAGTTAACTAAAGTTTCTTTTTCAGCTCTTCTAACTTTAATGAGTCAGTAATTGGTTAGCTGGTGATTCCCCAATTTGTCTAACATATTCTTAAACATTAATCGAAGGAACTTTAGTAACATTAATTTGACAAACTAGAAAAGCTGTACCTTCTCTTTAAACTTACAACATCATACATCTACGGTATGATACATCTACATCTAGTCATCTACGGTTGTTTAATAATTTAATAAACCCTTCATTTTCAATTAACATTAAAGGGTAACACACTTAAAACACCACATGACTATTCTAGTCATCTATGGTACTGTATTTACATTAATTTAACAAACGCGTAAGGTTGTATGTCTTACTATCCTGATAAATTCACCAGTCTACGGGGTTTTCTCCATAGAGTTCTTCTCTGTCTGTCCTGATGTGATCAGTTAACTACTTTGTTAGTTAGCGCTCCACCAACTTGTCTACTACATTCTTAAACGTATATCACAGGACAATTCTAGTTATCTAAGGCACTTTAATAACATTCATTTAACAAATGGCCCTATAAGACTCACCAGTCTACGGGTCTTTTTCTCTGAGATAATAAAGAACAGGCTAAAACCAGCCTACAGAGCACATCCTTACATGTCAGGCAAAGTTGCTTCCTAGTAAATTAAACTTTCTTTTTTAGTTTAAATCCACTAATTGGTTAGATGGTGCTTCCTTAACTTGTATAATACACACAAACTTATCACATCGTTTGACTGTCATCTAAGGTGCTGTCTTTTCCTCCGACAGGGACGGTCCTGCTGTGACCAATTAGCTCAGTCACTTAATTGGCTAGTTGGTACTTCACCAAATTGTCTAAAAGACAAACGTTCTACTAACATTATATGACAACTCTGCTAGAAAACTTGCTTGTTCTTATAGACTCATCAGTCTATGGGTCTTTCACTCCAATAGAAAAAGAAAAAAAAGTTAAACCAGCCTAGACAGCACATCCATGCTTCTCATGTAACGCTGCTTATAAGTTAACTAGTTTATTTTTTAACTAAGTCACTATTTGGTTAGCTGGAATAATGTGGTTATCCACGGCTCTATACTAACATTAATTAAATAAAGAAGAAAAGGCTGTATGTCTTTATGAACCCACCAGTCTATGGGTCTTTTCCTCCGAGAGGGACCGTCCTGCTGTACTCTCTCGGTCCTGATGTGATCTCCACCGGGCGGTACTCCGTTGCGAAGGTTTGCAATTCCAGTTCCGAACCATTGGTAGAGTTTGTTGAACATTTTTTTTTATCAGAGGGGAAATAAAACAAAACCGAAACCACGCTGTTCGTGCTCTAGAACGCGCTCGTGCCGGTGCGGGTCCCTCGCGCCCGTTTTTCACATGCTAGCAGCTTTAGCTCCGGTCTCCAATGACGAAACTCTGTGACTGAAAACTTCGTTAACCAGATAACATGAGCATCATTTTGATGTTGGGGAGGTCTCGCCGCAACCCGGTGGACTAAAGGGAGCAGAGCCGCCGTTAGCAGCCAGGCTAACGCAGCCAGGTAGCCCACGATGCTAATGCTAACAGCCTCAACGGTAAATAAACGGAACGTTTCCACTCGGTTCTGTGGCTCTGTGGTTATTAACCCTGTTTTTTTAGGTCAAGCTGGGCTTCTGGTGCTCTCTAATTTAAAAGAAAAGTTTTAACCTGGGACAAAAAAGCAGTTAAATGTGTGAAACTCGACAAAAACCGCTTTCTCCCGCTTCTTCCTCATTTAAAACCACGACATGGCCGAAATCCCGCGTACCACCGTCATGCGCGCTGATTGGCCACTGGGCTGTGACGCACGCAGTGTTCTACAACCCCAGTGGAAGACGAGGCGCGAGCCGCCCGCTTCAAGTTTCTGTTTAACCATTCGGCGAACTAAAGATACAAAACATGGACGAAAGTATTGGGACGCACCACCATCACACTTACCTTGCGATGCATTCTAACATAAACTTTAATATGGAGTTGGTCCCCCATCCTTCTGCAGCTATAACAGCCACTCTTTATGCGAGATTTTGGATTGTTTCTGTGGGACAATGTGTGCCCATTCATTCTGTAGAGCATTTACTGAAACACATTTTATGTACATATAAACATGTATAAATCATGCAGGTGTTAATAATATGCGAGGAAAAAACACCCAAGGTTAACACTTGCATAGAAGTGGCATGGAGATCTTAGCTAATTCCATTTTGGTTATGATGCTTCATCAAAGTTTTATACATGTTTGTTCTTTCAGTTTAAGATACACTATTTGGACAAAAGCATTGGGGTGCCTGACCATTACACCAACATTGACTTTAATGACAAACAAAACCAAATACATAATATGGAGTTTACAGCTAAATTTATTCCCACTCTTCTTGGAAGGCTTTCCACAAGGTTGTGGAGTGTTTATGTCAGAATTTGTGCCCATTCATTCTGTCAAGTGTTCATGAGGTCAGCCAGGCACTGATGTTGGACAAGGCCTGGCTCACAATCTCTGTTCCAATTCATCTAATCATCAAGGTGTTGGATGGGATTGAGCAAACACCAAACTCATCCAACCATGTCTTTATGGACCTTGCTTTGGGCACTAAGGCTGTAATGCTGGAATAGAAGAGGTTCTTGCCCAAACTGTGTACACAAATCTGGGAAGCATGACATTGTCCGAAAAGTCTTCATATGCTGACGTGCTAAGATTGCCCCAGAAAAATAGTAGGCCGCAATAATTTCTTCCATATAGTGTAGCTTGTGTACTATAGCCTGTTGCTACTTTGCAGTGTAATTCCTTCCTGGGTAAAAAGCACTATCATTATGAGTATGACTATATCCAGTATTAAAGGCTAAAGGGGGCATTTGGCTATCACTCTTATCCAGAGTGACTTACAATCATTAGTTATAGGGACAGTCCCCCTGGAGCAACTGAGGGTTAAGTGTCTTGCTCAAGGACGCAATGGTAGAAAGTGGAGATTTGAACCTGCAACATTATGATTATGTGCAATATCTTATGTGCAAAAGTCTTATTATTTGAAATATCAATATTTGTCAATATTACATACTACTGATCTCTACTACGATCAATAATGTATTCCTAACCGCCATTTGCATAATTAGTAATGTACTTAATGATAAGTTATTTATCAATGGTATTAATACCCCAGCATCTGTGTGTATAGCATACTGTATTTCATATTGCGATTTTTCCATCAATTTTTTATTTGATTTATTTAGACTGATTTGTTGGTAAGAAAAAATCATAACGCCACTGTTTGGGTGCTTTAAATGGCTAATAGTTGTGAAGCTTCTTCTCCTTTCTCTGATATCAATAGATATTGACAGAGCTGATTAGCATTGCAGACCCACTTGACTACCAGATCTGTCAAAATCAAAGAAAGTGGACATTCATCTGATGAATCATGAAGAAGGTGGCCTGGTCTGATGAATCATGAAGAAGGTGGCCTGGTCTGATGAATTATGAAGAAGGTGGCCTGGTCTGATGAATCATGTTTCCTGAAGCAGGCGGTATGATTCTCTGAGCAATGTTCTGTTACAAGAACTTACTGAATAATATTTCCAAGGCTGTGTTGTTCACAGTTAATCAATATTATTAACTTAATCTATGAGGGGTCATACCAGTTTTGGCTCACCAGTGTATATGCCATGGCTTGAGAAACAAACACAGTTTGAGTTTGAAATGATTTATTTGTGTCTCAGAATTGAAGCCTATATACCATGCCTTCACCTTCCTTACAAAACACTTCAGAATTTTATATTTAAGATTATTATTATTATTAATAATAATAATAATAATAATAATAATAATAATAATAATAATAATAATAATACATTTTATTT
>JBBPDE010000134.1:4580587-4603054 GCA_037974605.1 Nannopetersius ansorgii
TGCTAGTCTATTCAAAAGAGTGTTGTGAGAAATGGTGTCAAAGGCTGCACTCAGATCCAGGAGGATAAGAATAGTGAATAGAGTAAGAATAGAGAGGTAACAGTCAAACATTAGTATTCCGCAGCCAAACAACTGTTTCTAACATGAAAAATTGACAAATTTTAAATTAGTTTGTGAGTTAGCAATAGTATCACTTTTTCAACCTATGTTTTGCTTCTATGTTTTCCTACTAATAGTTTAAAGACTGGTTCCCTTCAACACTATTATGAACAATTCTGACTCAGCTAGTGTCTCTAGAATTGTGCATTTTTAATGTTAAATCAAGCTGAACTACCTTTTTTATCCTAGCCTTTGATTATGCAGACATGTTATCCCTTATAAAATGATGGTAATAACTGGACTGAAGGCCAAAAGTCAGATCTAAAAATGAACACATTGGAGCTGCAGCGTTAGCTCATGGGGAGAAAATGTGCAGTCACTGTAAAGGCCAGCTGGGTGCGGCAGAGAGAGACCCGGGACTGCCAGAGAAGCTTAACACAGGCATGGTGTAAAAGACTACATTCTAAATGCCTCACTGTTGGACATGTAATATGTTTTTGGCCTTTTCATGATAGTACATTACATTACTTTACATTTCATTATATTACATTACATCCAGACATTTTATACAAAACAACATGTGTTTTATGAAATACATAACTGTATTCTGTGTTATATATATGCATTATTCAGTGGTTATGATACAAACAGAGAGGCGCTCTGGTCTGCTTGTTCTGTTATTTGTGATGACAGCACAGTTTTTTTTACACTAGCTGTGACATTCTGCTGCGCTCTGTTCGCTAATTAACGACTCAATTTAAACTGTGACTGATTTCCGTGCCATACTGTGACTATTAGAGCAAGGCCATAATATCAAAATATCAAGAAAATTTGAAAATGATGATACCAATCTCTGTTAGCAGGCTAGGTGTGATTCTGGCATACTAGATGTGCATGTTT
Organism: Nannopetersius ansorgii; assembly: GCA_037974605.1. Lineage (NCBI taxonomy): Eukaryota > Metazoa > Chordata > Actinopteri > Characiformes > Alestidae > Nannopetersius > Nannopetersius ansorgii. Next base: position 4,581,587 of record JBBPDE010000134.1, read on the forward strand.
AGGACCTTCTAAAGTAAACACAGACACCAGAGGCTTGTAACATGCATTAAAGGGCCCATTTTCTTCATTTTTTGGTAGGCATTTAGTATTCAAACATTTTTATGGACAACATAAAGTTTAGAAACATAATTACTTTTATTCCTCATCAAATATAGTGATGAGGTATTTCGCTTACTTGTGTTCGCAGGACTGCACGTGGATGCCTGTTAGCCTTAGCGCACTTGCTAATGTGAACTTTGAAGTCCAGAGCCAGACTTTGAGAAGACTGGGGTCCAGACTTTGAGAAGTGCTGCTCCAGAGTATTATTTTCATTAAAGACACTATTTGTAAATTCAAAATGCGAGTGATTATTCCACTGTTATTTTTGAATTTATTGCCATTTAATCTGACTGGTAGGACTTCATTCCAGTACCTGAAGGTCTTACCAGTGAGAGAGCTTGTTTTGCCGTATCTACCCAGATACCATAGAGAAAAGAGATCTGATTATCTGTAGTCCTAGATGACCCTGAGAGTTCTTTTTGAGCATATACAGTTCAACGTTTATACATTGCAGCCTATATTCATATTGAAAACAAACCAACGATGAAGGAACACATGGAATTGTGCTGTAAACAAAAAAGTTAAACAAACCAGAATATGTTCTGTAATAAGGGAATGATGGACTGTTGTTTCTTTTTACTGAGTTCAGTGGTTCTGGCCATAATGTGCAGTAGAACTGTAGCGGAACAGGATCACTAACTGTGGACCAACCCGACCCTCACAGCTGATGAGCCCAAACACATTAAGAAGGCAAGAAAACTCCGCTAATGAACTCTTGATGAAGAACTCCTGTTACTTAAACACCATTCCATGTCGATACTTCATGATTCTGACTGAAAAAATGCTAAAAGTGTACAAAGCTGTCATCAGAGCAATAGGTTATGGTTTCAATATTAATCTACAATGTAGCCCATAATAAAAACAAAGGAAATCGTTGGATGAACAGGTGTGTCCAAACTTTTGACTGGTAGTGTAAATGACCAAATACTTCAAGAATTGTATCTGTAGCTCATTTGGTAATATTCTGAGGAAGAGTACGAGAGCTTGTACCAAATTCCAGACCTGCTGTAGGGCTTCAAGGAAGCTTTTTCAGTTCGCAGCTGGGAAGCAAACTGGAGCCAGCTAGAAAGGAACAGAATGCAGTTCAGTTAACAAGGTGGGCCGTGATATTCCTTAAGAACTGTTTTGAACATAAAAATGTCCAGGTTAATCTGGTAAATGTGAAAAAAGTTGAGCTGAGCTTGCGATGCTCAAATGACTGTATTCATAACTCAAAGACTACTCCATTTTTGGCATAAGAAAATAAAACATATTTAACACAATGTTCGAAGCTGATATGTTTCTTTATTTTCTTTATTTTATAGAACTGTTTAAAAGCTATATATTTTCATGCATGCAACTGCCATGATGTTATTCATGACACACTCCAGTTATGTTCTACTACATGTTGAGGGAAATCAGCTCGCTGATTTTGGTGGTAACATTAATTTTCTTGTAGCTTCAAGGGTTTACTTAGAAACGTCTTTTTAAGAAAAAACTGAACTTGGTGGCTTGGCTGACATGGTCTTTTGCTCTGCTTATAACTTTTTGCATATTAATATGCTGTTTATTTGTTGTACATGTAGATTACAGGGTTGCCAACTCTCACGCATTAAGTGTGAGACACGCATCAGTGAGACTAATATGAAAAGAATGGTAGTATTATAAAAACATTGTAATAAAAAATATACATAGAACTTAGTTTATCTCTAGAACCATAGAAGGAAATAATGTAACTTGTCTAATAATCAAAAATTGCAATGTTTTAAATACAGCTTTATGCAAAGGGGCTCTTTCACACAGCATCCTGCAGTTATTCGTCGCATTTGTCTTCACAGCTGGCCTCAAGGATATTGAGGTTTGTGCAAACGTTAAATATTAGTACTTGTCCATATTTGAAAATATTTTTTCATTTTTCATTGTTCTTTTTTTAATATCTTCCCAAGACTTGTGGGCTACTTTGTCAGAAACACGTTCATTGTCTGCACACCTGGTTAGACGGTAGCATATCTTTTTCCATGCATACTTAGGCCTTGAGGGAACTTCTCTGTGGTCAGTTCTTGACCACAGGACCACGTTTGGCTCGATATTTTCAGTAGTGGGACTATTCCTAACCCATCACTGACTCTGAGGTATGTAAAACCTGGGCATCACAGCTACATCTGATTCAGTAGTACTATCTAGGTGTTACTGCTCTGCTGCTAATGGCCCATCACCTGAATAATATCTGCTGAGTGGTGGCCATGTGATGAAACCCTCCCACAGATGGAGAGGGCAGAAGGGGAAAGATAAATTGTACAGGAATAGAAGGGCTACCGCATGTAACTAAATCTACAAAGAGCACCTATCACTATGAAACCAAACGACTTAATTTTACCCCTTAAAATGACCTTAATTTTCACTGGATGGGAAATTTAAGTGTAAAGTGCACTGATTAAGACTGATTAAGGCGTAAAACTATTGAATTTTCCCCTTACTTTTTTCAAATTTGCCCCTTAAGTAATAGAACCTCCTGAATTAACACCTTAAATTTAAGATTAAGCAGTTTCACACCCATGCCTTAAATCTAATTTTAAGGTAAAACTAAGCGATCGGTTTCATAAATTAACAGCCACTTAATTCAAATAAAGGGTGCATTGTACATTGTGTTTTGTAGTGAATATGGCACATATTTATTTAAAATGGCACATGAGTGTACCTCAGTGTTGGGTGCATCTAATATAAACCAGTGATGCTTGTTTGCCAGAGGCCTGGTACCTGAACTAAGAGGAACTGAAGGTGTAAGAGGGGGAGAATTATGCTCTGTGTACAGTTGACATTATTAGGCCGTGAACTCAAGCCTCCAATCAAATCTCATTGTGACAGGCATTAAAGGATTAGGTTTGCTGCTGGTGAATGTGTGTGTGTGTGTGTGTGTGTGTGTGTGTGTGTGTGTGTGTGTGTGTGTGTGTGTGTGCTGTGTGGGGGCAGCAGCTTTCACACACGCTCACCCACCTGCAGCCTGAGGCCTGAATGGGCAGCTCGCTCTGCGGGGGAGGCTGTGGAGCCTGAAGTCGTGGCTGGAGCTCAGGCCGCAGCAGGATGTATGGAGAACATGGCACTGGCCACTTCAGCACCACTCCAGGTACCGGCCTGCTGGAACCCTTTCACATTTACCATTCCTGCACTCACTCACAGGTTCCCGAGGGATGCCGGGTAGATTATTGCAGCCGGGACCGTGTTTGTTTACTCCCTGAATGGCGAGGCATTTTGTTCCTGAGCACTAAGGCTCAACTCTGAGGAAAGAAGTTTAGCACTGATTTGGAAGTTCTTGCCGTGAGAAAGTGGTTCAAAGCGGACATCTCCAGAACATATGAAGGCTTAAGCTTTCAATAGAAATGAAGCTTTAAATGTCAAAAAAGAGTAATTATCTCAAATCTGTTTTTATTCCGTCTTTCTCAAACACCAAAGAAGAACCTTATCCATGGGGAACCTGCTATGAAGCTTGGAAGCACTCTCGTGCTTTTGCATTTTCTTTCAGAGACCCTCTTTCCCACTGGCTTTATTCATTTTTGAGTCAATCAAGTCAGCATTTATCTACTTCTTCACTCTTCAACAATCAAAACATGCGAGTCCTAGTCTCAGTGACCTGCCTCGGGTTCCCTCTTTCTTTGTATGTCGTTTTAAGAAGAAAATATTCAGCATCTGTTGGTGACAACTGAACCCATTCATGTCCCTTACTGAAAAACTAACTTTCCTTAAATTTCTGCACAGTCATCTGACTGTTTTTGGCATGTTGGGCAGCTGGCAGCCTAGTGGTTAGGGCATTCGCCCTGAGACCAGAAAGCCCGGGTTTGATTCCCAAGACTGCTAGGCACCGCTGAGGTACCCTGAGCAAGGTACCGTCCCCACGCACTGCTCCCCGGGCGCCATGTTCCTGGTTGCCCCCTGCTTCACTTGGTGAATGGGTTAAATGCAGAGGAAGTATTTTGTGCTGTGGTGCGTTCATGTATGACAAATTTTCACTTTCATGTTTTGGTTTACTTTCTCTAGAAAATGAGTGCAATCCTCTGTACATTTGCTGAGTATGTTTATTTGAACATGTTGGGGAAATATGTGGAATGTTAATGGTGCATTTAATAGTAAACGATTTTGCCAAATATTTTAAACTCAGCCAAAAAATACTTTCAGAAATCTATAAAAGAAAATCTATAAAAATCTATTAAAACATTTGCATTTGACCGTAACGATATGTCACTTCATCATATTAGTCTAATCCGAACTAATTATGGGGTGTTGTCCTTATCACACTAAATTTAGTACTTGAATGGATTAATGATGGCCCCTAATATTCTGCTTAATGTATTTCTGCTCTGTTGTTTTATATTACACTGCATCCTATCTCCATGCTACTATTATTAAAGAAGGAGCAAAGGGGCTTTCAGTGACACGAGTAAAGACCCAATTTGTCCACATGATGGAGCTGCTCTACACGAGCTACAAGCCACAGATGCTTCCATTAGCCCATGAGTTACTAACCAAGACAGTCCCATCCTTGTTGGGTCCTGACTTCTATTCTTCACTCAGCCGGTTTGCACCCTGTTCCATGTTTTCCATTTTTTGGGATTGTAAGGGGTATATTTGCTCCATACAGTTCTATCGAAAATGAATCAACTAGCTGCTGTGGTGTATTTGCTACAGTTAGATCTCTAGAAAACAAGTGCATGCAGTTATTGTAGAACTGAGTTCAGACTTGATTAAGCAGACATTTTTGAAGCTGGATTTATCTCCTGTCAGTAGCTTTTAACGCGGTGATACTTGTTGATTAACTGATATTAGCCTAGCAGAGATTTTGCATAAATTATGAAGTATAAAGAATTACTCGGCAGTTATGGGACGTCCCACCTTCAGAAATCAAAACGCTCAAACTGATTTGCATCGTAAAGTGATGGCGGTTTGAATCACTAGCTTAAACAGAAATCTGAGCAGGTTTTGAAATAGTTTTAGTTCAATTATGTGATAATACACACACTCCTTGAATGTGCATGTTTTAAACTTTTAAACTATGTTTTACTTATTCTCAGAACCCTAACCAGGGACACAGGCCCAGTTGTCCTAGTTAGATATAGAAATAAGTTTGTATGCTTGATGAAATAAATAAGTATCTGTCTATGATGTGACATCAAAAAATATCATACACATCAAACTGGGCTAAAGTTGAAGCAGATTTTTGCCCTGAGCTTGCATGTATCTTTTCTGATGGAAAGGTTATCGCGTTATTGATGGCTGGAAGGAGTGATAAGTGTTCGCGCAGAATGCCTGAGCCAGCAAACTGGATTGGGCCAGCAGTCAAGCCAGAACTCTCAGCAAAACAACAGTTAATGATTGAAAGTGCCTTATCGGAGACCGTGATTGATTTACAAAGAGCATTGCGCTAGATGTTTATTGATGCAATTGTTTACTTATTTGAAATACTGGCAGCTTGTTTGGCCTTTATGATTTCACGGCAAAAGTAGAGCAGATAGATTTTTTATTTTTTGGTTCACATTCCAGTGCTCATAAAAACGCACAGAGGTGTCACTGCAAACATCGCAAAGGAAATGTTTAGCTTTCTGATGACACATCAGAACTTGACATTGGACAATCTTTATTATAGTCCTGAAGGCAAAAAGGGTAAAAAGAATAATCTGTGCTGGAATCAGCAGATGCCTAGCATGGGAAGGATGATCCTGACAATGTGATTTGACCACCCCCCTCCCCCACTCCTCCAGCAAATACCTTTATTACCCAATGATGTTGAGTTTTAAACAGAAATACTTTATGGGGACTGTGCAATATTAGGCCCTAGAGGTTTATGATTACCTAGACTCCAAATAGCGAGATGGGTGAGAACTTCTCAGATAGCTGTCGCTGTTAATCGTTAGGGAGGAGGGTGGCTCTGTCTTGGAATCCTCTTTAGGAATCAGCATTGCTTAAAAAGAAAAGGTCCCTGAAGGGTACTTGGACTGGCTGTACAGTTGAAGTAAAATCCTGAATTAGCGTGGGACCATGATATTACGAGGAGGTTCTTCTTCAAATGCGTGCATCTCTTTTACGAACTTTAATCTTCAAAGGACCATCTACAGAAAGGTTCTTTGGTTCTTCTTTGATATTGTTCTAGCAAACCGCTAATGACATCTTCATTTTTAAGACTGGAGGTACATTATAACAAATCCCGGCAATATCACCAGTATTTAGACCAGACACAGTTAAGAAAGATTTATCAGTTCAACTTAAAAAATAATGAATTTTATACGTTTTATTCAGTTCAAATAAATACAAAGAACATACAACAATTGTCTTTGTGGGAATTTCAGTTGAATCAGCATAAAGTGAAAGTGTGAGAAGGCCTGAGACTGGAACGAATGCCAGTGTAAAACTTTGGTTAGGTATTGTTCAGCTAGGAGCTGGGATTATGGCCTGGTGTATATTTTTAGCCTCTGTACATTTTCACCAAAAATTTAATAGAACAGAAATTGATCTGAAGTCATTTTGAACTTCGAATGGATGTAAAATATTTTTTTTGATCATCTGAAAAGAAATTTTGCTTTGCGTTTGAAGTTTTTAAGTGCTTTAAGTGCTTGTTGACACATAGTTAAACCAACTCTTACAGAACCATAGCACAAGGTTCTTTCTACTTTAAACAGGTTCTTCACACTCACATCTTTTCACAGCTTCTTCAGGGGAACTTCTAAGACATTTTGAAGTGTGTAGGTATTACAGAGTCTGCAGCAAAAGGCCTCAAACAGAGAGATTCCTTGTTCTGCTTGTCAAAATTGCTATCACATAAATGCAGCCTGCTCTCCTCACTGGAGCTGATGACTGTATTCTTGTACATTTAACGCATAGAATGCTCTAAAACTCACCTTGTCTCTGAGAATCAGCCAATTGAAAGACTTTTCTTCTTATAAACCTCTCTAATCAACACAAGCAACCTAATCAAGTCAAAGGGATTGGATTAAACATGAGAGGTCCATGTCTTTTGGCTTATCTGTGACACAAATATTTGACGTTTTTTGTTCTCTTTTCTTTCCAACCATTGATTTGACTCCAGGAGGCCTCTCAAAAGTAGGGTTGCTTTAAAGAGCTCAAAACTTTGATAGAGAGGAGGGGCATAGACCACACTTATCAGTCCCCAGAGGACACATGAAGATATGAAAGATTCATCCCACAAACTTTTGGCTTCTGTAAGTCTCATGAAATGGACACTTACATCGGAAAGCCAACACTAATTCAGAGCAGCCACACATATTTTTTTGTGTTCTCCCCCCACAGCCAGTTCAAAGGGAACTTGCACAAGCTGTGTGGTTTGCAGATAGCAATCTGTTGACAAGGTCTCCGCCATGTCACCATACTTACGTACCTGTGCCATCTCCCCCAGTCAGTCCGCGCTGCCTGTTTTACTGGCCTCACAGATGTACTGCAGCAAGCAAGGGCCTCTAGCCCTCTTCCATTTCTGACCCGAGGGGGCCAGCCATCGTAAAAAGTCTGCCATCCTTTCCTGCACCATTGTGGTCAATGCCGAAACAGACAGAAACATACATTCCCAATGTTGTTCCACAAGTATTCCGAGAGGGTGTTATTCCGTGTGGGCTGTGTAGTTTTGAGTCGCTGGCCGCTGGGACCCCTGGCCTTACTGCCGCGTCCCGTTTGGTCAGACGCTGGAAATGAAAAAGACTCATTGAAGAGAAGGTACAAATAGGCAGTGGTTACAAATGGAGTTTGGTCAGTGGTCGGAGATCCCTATTGTGAAGATAGACAGGACTTTGTTCACAAACTGGAGTTTGAAGTTTCAAAGGGGGAAATAGGCAGCGGAGTTACATCAGTTCGGAGCAGTCCTTTGACTTTTAGCCCCGGGCGGCACGGGTGACTGATTATAGGACACAGACATGACAGGGCAGCCTCGTATCAGACGCAGGAGACAATCACAAGGAGGGACAGCAGATCGTCTCACCCTGGCGTCCATAGTGTGATTCAAAGTGCATGTCTTCATGTTTTATGTGTATCATATACTTATCAGCCACGTGAATAGCCATTGTGTTATAGACTGTTGTGGTCATAACTTTAAACCCAAGAAAGTGACCCCAGTCAAGTGCTCTCATAAATAATAGTTTCCTCAGTGGTTCTTGACTTAAGGACATAATGAGTCTAGGCAAAGCCTTTAAAGCGGCTATACATTTTCTTGTATTCTTTCTTGTCTATTTATGACATTTGTGTGGCTTTGTGTACCAAAAACAGCCATAATGTATGTTTACATGAGCATTTTCTAACCTCTATAAAATAAAATAAGGTGGTTTTTCCTTAAATATTGATTACATAGTGTTTATTTTATTGCGACAGACACAAAAGCAGAGAAAATTGCTTGTGGTCATAACAGTCATATTTGTTCGTAGATGAGCCTTTAGGATAACAATAATAGGGAAATCATTAGAAAACTGTTTTTTACATGCAAATGGCTGCCCTGTACTAAGACTCATTCAAAAACCAGTCCCAGATAAAACACTTTCTATAACTTCAGTATGAACTACTGGAGACTGAATCTGGTGAACGTACATGTGACTTCACAAACACGATTAATTTTAAATGGGTTCTTTTTGCAGGTTAGAACCTACAACTGTATGAACCGAGGTGCTGATACATTTGAAACCTTCAGCAATGTTTACATACTGCATCAAGCACTTCTTTTATAATAACTGGAATATTTATCTGTAATTGGAATAAATCAAGGTTGCAAAACTTGGTCTTTGAGGGCACAATTTGATAGCTATCCCACTGTAACGCTTTCACTCCAAACTGTACTGAATCTTGACCCTCCAGAACTGGAATGTTTCTGTAAGGAACCATGCAATGAAAAAAGTCTCTAGGAAAGCAAACTGGTTTTGTGAAAATAGCATCCTAAAGAACACTTTTTGACACCTTTAGAATAATATTGATGCCTCTGTTATCTGGTATATCTTGATGTGGTGTGGTAGATCCAGGTCTGTTTTGATAAGATCTGAGTTGAATCAGACGTTCTCTAAGGTTTGCAGTGATGATGATGTGATCACTGAAGATGAGAGAGAGTATAAATCAGTCACTATCATCATCACTGCTGATTAGAAAACAACATGAGAATGTAAAGCTGATTGAGTGATTGATTGATGAACGAGCAGCTCATTTTCCTGTTAACTGGAAGACCTCGGGTTAGATTTGTTCTTTAATTTCCAACAGACAGACATTGTAATGTTTTAGGGACAATACTTAGATGTCCCTAAACTACATACTTGCTGAAAAACTGTTTTTTACAAGTTAGAAAGTCTGGTTGATATAAATTAATTAATGCTTATTTATTAGGTCATCATCCTTTTTAATAATATCATATTAATATTTATTATTGATTCGTTATTAATAACGTTTTCAATAAAATTAGGTCTATATCAAAGCCAGTGTTTGGAAAACTTATTGACAACTTTATAAAGCTTTCATAACCACTGACATAAGCCCATATAAATAATTATAAAGACTGCTTAAATCAATTCCAATGTCATTTCACTTAAGAAAATGTTGTGATAGCTGACACTTAATGAGCTTGAAAAAAAGCCTTGATGTATGTTTATGTCATGAAAAGCTTATGGAAGTGTCATGTAGCCTTATGAATGCTGGCCTTCATATATGAATATTCGATGAAGCTGACAGGTATACTGCTGGGCTATTGCCAAACCATGGGTCACTGTTGCTCATTTTATTAATGCTATAACTGATTATTTTAATGGTTTGTAAGGTGTTCTGATATTTAAAGTGTTAAAAAACCCTTCAGAAAGAAATAATGAGCCATTAATAAACTTTTTATTAGTCTTAATGTCAAGTAGGACAGTCTGATTAAAAGTAACCAACTTGAAATGCTAATCGGAAATCATATCAGTCTCTACCACCATACCGGCATTCGCCAACAACATGAGCAAGAGTTGCTTAAGCTGCTGATATTTGCAATGTAATAGCAGGTCATATAGACCAGCTCTGCCAAAATACAGAGCTATAATCAACTAATTAGGTACTTTTTAATGAGCTGGAAATGAAAAATGCAAGTTTAAGGGTTAGCTTAGTCCACCAAGAAGCTTTTCCCATGTGAGTTGTGCAGCTAATGATCTCTCATAGTTATCTGGGTCTGCCTGGACGTGAACACTTTGACTTTGCATGTGACGGAGAGAGCCGTGACCTTGTGGATTAGATTTTATAGAGCCGTCCAGGGCCGCTGTGTAGAGATCACAGAGCCCTGAAGATTTCAGCTTCGATAAAGACTTTAATGGTAAGCCAGATAAGATTTGCGGAGCATGAGTCACTCCTATCCTCTCACAGATTCGTAGCGTTTTTTTTTTCCTCCTCAGGTTAATGGCTGGGACAAATCTCTTGAGCAAATAAGGAGGCATGGAGGAGATTCCCAAAGACACGTTTAGGTTTACTTGGCACACAGAGAAAGCAGAACCTGCTCAAGTGTATGCACTGACATTCAGTGAGATCAAGGACACTTCTAGAACAAGTCTGGAAGACTTTGTTGCAAAAATGTTTTTTTTTTTGTGATGCCACTTTTGGTTGGGTCTAGCTTTCAAATGAGCGATTCCTTAAAGTGACAAAAACTCCATGTACAGTAAAGGTTCTAGGATCTAGAATCCAAATATTGGTGGAGATAAATTAATAAGTCCCTCCATATTCACCAATCTCTTTGTCAAATGTAGTTCCTCGGGGACCAATAATCACGTTCTATGGCACTGTGGGAAAAGAACCCTTTGGGGCACTTTAATTTTTAAGAGTATACGTTCAGTTTAAATTTCATATATATTTACATGACAAAGTGTTTTTTCTTTACACAAAACCAAATAAAAGCTATCAAATCCGGTCAAATCTGGTCAAATATACAGTTCTGATGCACAATTAACACAATGGGTGGGAGAAATTAGAATAAAGTTCTGTTCTTGGGTCAAAATCAATACCAAATGCAGCACCAAACAAATTCTGCTGTTAATCTAAATGCCAAACACCACTAGCAAGTATATGTGCTGTTGTTCCCAGCATATTATACATCATTTAAAAATCTCAGCTGTATTTCATAATATGTTGAAATGAATGAATATGGAATACATAATGCTATGGAACTTCTTCGACTTCTATTGAGGACATAGCTTCCTTATTTTTCCTTTTGGTCCGACAGTGACATGACGTTTTTGTGCATCATTTGAAAACAGTTTACATTGTGTCAAAAGTTCATGGACGATCTGAAAATTAGGTCTAAAATTTGTGACAAATGAAATGAACTTACATTAAAAGGTTTAAAAGTTAAACATAATACATCATATGTATGTTTTTTTTTTCATTTTCTATTCATATAAAAATAGATAAATCACACATTAGACAATAAATGTGGGTAGAAATATGCCCCTTCGAGTGTCCCTCGTCCGTATCTAAATTGCCTGTCGTCCACTTAGTAACTTTAGGTGTTTTCCAGGCTATTCCAAACAATACAGCAAATACGGTCTGCATCATGTCCAGGGGGATCTGCAAGGTCATAGAAACCAACATGTTCTCGGGGTAGCTAATCAAAACTCCGTAATTCACTCTCATTCATACCATTCAAGCACTCAGATTTCACTCTGTCGTTAAATATAACCTGTACAATTCTAAGCAATATAGAGATTCAAATATACAGCCTTTACTTAGGGACAGTAGCCAAACAACATGTGTTGTCTATAATTGACAGTAAAATGTCACATGCAGTAAAATCACCAATCCACTGTGCATTTGGCCCATTTAGCATGGGGGGGTGGAGGTTTTACTGTGCGTTTGGGTGGTTTACTTGGTCACCATGTCAGCCAGCTCCTCGCCGCGTGCATGCATGTGGGTGGATGAGTGGTTTGTGAGCGTTTACTGCCCTCATGGCTCTCTGCACTGGGGAACGTTGACCCGCCGCTTTGTACTGTCACTTTCCCTTCTTCAAATATATCCTCTCCTGTGTTTGCCTTGGCTCTTATACTTGCGAGCTTGCCGTTGTTGTTTACGTAAATGCACCACCTATGTCTTTCCCTTGAATAGCACACAGATTCAATTACAGGCTGTTTGTGGACAGTAAAAGCAATTTGTTTGGTTCAGTGGTGATCGATTTGAGAATTACAATTATCATGACTCATGGTGTAATGCTCAGAAAACTGGAAGTGTCATTTTTTTGTAGCCCTGTCATTATAGAGGGTGTTTATGGCATAGAACAAGAACATTCCTCTGATCACTTCATTCCGTTTTCACATTCTTCTGTTCACATACACCAGCACCATGACTAGCATGAAGACACTAAGGCCACCAGCCCTTTTGCCTTCACCTGCAGTCATTCATTTTGATTAAATCTGGCATAAGGTAGAAATGTCAAGCATTCTGTTCTCTATAGTTGGAACAGGAGTCCTGCATCACGTGCGTATCAGGGTTTTTTTCCCTGTAGAACAATGAGTTCTTTTTACGTAAAGGTCACAATTTCCAGCTAGTCAGAGTCATTTGTGTTGTTTATTGTGCAAGAATTAACAGCGACTTAGCAAACACATAATTTAAGCATGGAAATGAGGCTGCCTGGCTCTCAATCTGATTCCACGGGTGCATAATATAATGCAACCTGAGAACCATTTCTGTTTTTGCCTTAAGAACATTAGTGGTTAAGCACTGGTAAAATATGCACTGGGCTTTTTATGAAGATCTGAGATCAGAAAACTGGCCTGGCTGCTGTCAAACTGCACTACAGAGAGAGAGAGAGAGAGAGAGAGAGAGAGAGAGAGAGAGAGAGAGAGAAAGCGAAAGAGAGACAGAGAGAGAGACAGACAGAAAGAGAGGGATAGAGAGACAGACAGAAAGAGAGCGAGAGAGAGAGACATAGAGAAAGAGAGACAGAGAGAGAGACAGGCACAGAGAAAGAGAGACAGAGAGAGAGACAGACAGAGAGAGAGACAGAGAGAGAGAGAGAGAGAAAGAAAGAGACAGAGAGAGAGAGACATAGAGAATGAGAGACAGAGAGAGAGAGAGACAAAGAGACAGAGAGAGAGAGAAAGAGACATAAAGAGAGACAGAGAGAGAGACAAAGAGAGACAGAGAGAGAGAGACAAAGAGACAGAGAGAGACAGAGAGAGAAAGAGACATAGAGAAAGAGAGACAGGGAGAGAGAGAGAACCAGAGACAGAGAGAGAAAGGGAGAGATGTCATTTCAAATGTCATGGATAGATTTTGCTGTTTAGTCTTTGAAAATGATTCCATCAACAAAACATCAATGTGAGAGAGAGAGAGAGAGAGAGAGAGAGAGAGAGAGAGAGAAACAGACAGACATACAGATAGAGAGAGCGAGAGAGAGAGAGAGAGAGAGAGAGAGAGACAGAGACAGAGAGAGACAGAGACAGAGAGAGAGAGAGAGAGAGAGAAAGAGACAGAGGAAAGGAGGAAAGACAGAGAGAGACAGAGAAAGAGACAGAGGAAAGAGAGAGAGGGGCCTTTTTCATCTAGATCTTAAAAACAAACCTGATTTAGCACTAAAAACAGCCAGACAATGATTAACCTAAAGGCCACCCCACTGCAGAACTGGGCCGTGGCCTAGGGGGAGGTTCTGACCTGTCAGTCAAAGTTAGTCTCATCCTTGCCCTGGAGGACATGTCCCATGTCACTCAGAGGTGTCTACCTCTTCAGGGGGGGCGGGGCTTAGTCTAAGAGAGAGGGGGGTCCAAACTCCTCCGAGAGGACAAGTCTTTGCCCCCAGTGTCAGGTTAGCAGAGAATGCGTTTGTCCAAAGCTCTAGCAGACATGGAGATGGCAGACTATAGCGAGGCCCTGGACCCAGCCTACACCACCCTGGAGTTTGAGAACATGCAAGTGCTCGCCATGAGCACAGGTGAGTCATCCCCCTGTTCAGGCCCACTCTGAACTTTGAGTCCTCCAACTTTATATTGGCTAGCGAATGTTTGGTCAAGGGTGGCACAAGGTTTAATAGGTTTCATGCTCTTTTATAGACTTTTGAGGCCATTCCTCTGGGATGCCTCTGTAGCATGCAAGTGCTTTGAAAGGGCTCATCTTGAACTTGTACTCATTTTGACAGTAGGGCTTTAGAGAAGATGAACATGGCAAGCTGTGTCTTGTGCAATGGCAAGGGTCATGTTTCATTCCAAGACAGAGTTACATACACCACTTAAAATCCCAGTGTGATTCCATCTAGCTCCTCTTTCCTGATGCTTTCTGTGGTCCGTTGAAAACAGAATGTCTATTCAGAGTTGTGTTTCCTATGATGGTTGACAGCTAGATGAATGGACATGCTCCGCAGAAGATGTCATGGACATTTCAAATGTCATGCATAGATTTTGCTGTTTAGTCTCCCATGTCTTGGGAATGATTCCATCAACGAAACATCAATGTGTTCTGATTTGATAGATCACTAATAGAGTGTTTAACACCTCAATTGCGGAATGGTTGCCCTGAATATCACCTCAGTTTAATGGTATGTGCTGTTGAACGGAGAGCGCTTGCTGAACTTTCAGGGATTTGTTTGCTGATTACTTTTATTAGACACAGTTAAGGGATGATGAGTGTGATTTCCAATCCTGTCACATGCTCTTCCCTCATTCAGAAAACCAGTCCATTGAAGCCTGTTGACACATCTATCATGCAGCAGGCACTTCTCTTTGATCAGCTTAATTGGTTCGGTTTGAATGCAGTCCCACTCCTGTGAGCATTTGACACACCTTTACCTTTAAATGGATTCATCATGGGTGAATATGTGGTGATACTCATGAATAAAACAAAAGGATACATATCTCGGGTTTAACATAGACTAAGACACCTACTGTTTAATATTTCTCTTAAAATCTGGATCATCGTCAGCTACACCGTCTCACCTCCGTGTTCTCTTTTGTGTTTTCCGAGTCATTAAGGGTTTTGAAGTCACGTTTATTCACACATTCTTGAGGAATGATTCGCTTTATTAGCAGAGGTCCGCTCCTATTCGCCTGTTGCAGTTTTAGCCATAATCACCTCTGGATTACTTAGCAAACAGTCCTCTACCGCACATTTGCAAGAGAATGATTTACAGCTAATTGACTATAGTGTAAAACAGGGCTTTTCGAACCATTTTACAACACTGCCGTGACCTTTTGCCCATTTCCTCTTTTAAATCAGCTAATTACTCACCTGAGGAGCCGAACATCCTCCATCGTTTTGGCTGGTTATGAACCATCACACTAAAAACCATGATTTCTTCGAAAGTTGTGTTCAAACGTTGACAGCAAGCTTGGCTTAATATTTGGGCAGATTTTAGATCATGATTCCTATTTCTTTGTGTAACATTAGACAAAAAGTGTATAAAATATGCCATAACTTCAAGCCATGCTTTCTCTGGATTATCTTCTCAATATGTTAAACTCAGTGAATGAACAATAACTTAAACATGCAGAAGTGTGATCTCTGCAGAAGATGAGGATTTATATTTGCTTAGAAAGCCAAAACCAACCAAATGTCATTTGACCGCCTTTGCGCTCAGCTGTATTTCCTTGTGGATCCCAGACTGAGTGTATAATTTTTCTGATTTAATAGGACAACTTCATATTTTGACGTTTGGAATTTACAACCGAAAAAAGCACTGCTTTAAGTTAGTCACTCTTGCAGAATCCACCCATCCAAGCTTCACTGAAATATTAACTTCACAGCTGTCAAATATTATGTCATCAATTTACTAGGCTTCATTCAGACGAAACCGTTCCATATCACTTACATTAAAGTCAGTCTGACTATCCGGTCTAGCTTATTTTGCAATAACGCTAAAAATACCTTTCGTTTCAGACTCCTCGCCAGCTGAGAGTGCCAGCATGAATGCTGCCAACCATCTGGGTGCAGGTTCCCTGTGTGCCATTTGTGGGGACCGGGCAACCGGCAAGCACTACGGAGCCTCCAGCTGCGATGGCTGCAAGGGCTTCTTCAGACGCAGCGTTCGCAAAAACCACATGTACTCCTGCAGGTCAGACCCTTGCTCCTCAGTCAGATTCATTTTAAAGCTTGGAAAATGGGCATGTTACATATATTATAACTGTTGTAGTATATAGAAACTACAGAAATGGCATTGCCTTTTAACTGAGAGGGGATACAAATAAAACAAAGGAAAAATGTAGGATATCCCTTAAGTGTGCTTGAGTATAAGTATAGCAAGTATATGGACCATGTACTTGTAGTGTACTAGAAAGTACTAATTTGATACTTCTTCGAACTAAATTGGTTTAATAAGTTTAATAAGTTTATAAAAGTTTCCTTTAAGTATACTTTATGAGGTCGTTTTAAGTTTACAAAAGGATACTTTCTTTAAACTTATCAGTATAAGTCAAGTATACGTCACTGTACTGTTCTTAAGTATATAAAATATAGTATATAAAAAGTAAACATCAAGTATACTGCCTCAGTTTTGTGATAAAACAAGTATACAGTACTTGTAGTACACTCGAATAAACTACTTTTTGCTAAGCAATGGGCTCTTTAAAATGCTAAACTTATTCTAAACGTTTGAATGGTAGTGTATATCTCTGAGCACTGACTCATGGATGAAGTGTGTCCTTGAATCCAGGGACGTAGCACACAAGGGGGGGGGGGGGGGGGATTTCAACACCCCCGCTTTTGCTGAAATGTGATTCAGATTAAAAAGATGCTACATGGGTCAGACTGTGTTTATAATTAATTTGGCTTCCACATCCCAGAACACCCCCACTTTTGGAAAGCTTGATACACCCCTGCTTGAATCCATCTAGTTCTAAATCTGATGCAATTTTTATTTGCTACAGGTTCAACAGACAGTGCATAGTGGACAAAGACAAGAGGAACCAATGCAGATACTGTAGACTAAAGAAATGCTTTCGAGCCGGAATGAAGAAAGAAGGTATGGTCTATCCTCCATTTTTTAATATCATATGCATAGAGTTATAAGACCCAAATAGGACTGAAAGGCATGCTGTTACTCCATGTGGGAATGAGGCAAGCCACTATGCAAAAGTGTCTGGAACATTTTGCAATATCAGAATGAGACAGACACTTTGTTAATGTTCACTCCACAATTTGCTGAAGTCTGGGGACTGGTTCGTGCTGAGCAAACAGGTTGAAGACATCATAACTGCACACTGATAAACAGGCCAACCTTGAGCATTTCCCCCCAGAGTCAATGCTAATAATCCCCCCCATCTCCACTATCTGAATTGGCTGAGTTCGACTGATAGCAGTACTTATGTTTCACTGATAAACTCCCCATATATGCTACATCACGAAAACATATTTAGAGAGATAACAAATGCGAGAGATAGAAGCGAACGTGGCTAATTAAATCACTGTCTCTTTGGTGCAGCCGTACAGAATGAAAGAGACAGAATCAGCACCAGGAGGTCCAGCTATGAGGACAGCAGCTTACCTTCCATCAATGCACTCATCCAAGCGGACGTCCTCTCCAGACAGGTGTGAGCTCGGTCTTTAAAACACACCTTTAGCTACGTTCTCCCCCATCTCTGGAATTCCCTCTCTCGAGATCTCCGCACACTGACTCTCTTCTGACTTTCAAATCCTGTTTAAAACCGTCTCTTTACTCTTGTCACTAGACTGCACGCGTTCCCAGATTTGCATTCTTGTGATCTTACACGTTTTATGCTGATTTATTTCTTTTTATTTGTCTTCTTTGCATTACTAATTTTATGCTCTGGTCTACTTCTCTGTAAGGTGTCTTTGAGTGCCTTGAATGGCACCTTTAAATAAAATGAAAGATGAAATGAATAATCTAAAAAAATATTTTCATATATTTAAAAATGTATTTAGTTTTTTTCCTGGTGGGCTTTAGTCAAGTTCCCTGCACAACCCACACATGACTCAACACAGCAGATAGTGACTATGTTTAGTAGATGTGTTGGTTTCTGGCACACCTGGATGAAAACTTGACCCCCTGCTTTCCATAGACCAATGTGTGGCTGAAACTTGCTGTCTTGCTGTGTTGCAGATCTCCTCTCCAGGGCCGATCATTAATGGTGACATCAGAACAAAGAAGATGGCAACCATTACAGATGTGTGTGAATCTATGAAGCAGCAGCTGTTGGTACTGGTAGAGTGGGCCAAATACATCCCGGCCTTCTGCGACCTTCCACTGGACGATCAGGTAAGAATTACTCTACCTTCTCCATTCTGCCTTGAACAGGTCACCAACCTGCTTCTGGAGATCTACCCTAGAATTCATTCCCAACCTCAAACGTATCTTATTCAGACCATCAGTCCACTTAATTAGTTGGATTAGGTCTATAAGATTTAGACTGGAGCAGAGGGTAGATCTTCAGGACTGGGGTTGGTGACCGCTGGCCTTCTATGTGGAATATCTTTGTATTTTTACTCAATTTTGGCTCACAATCTGGCAGTATTTGCTTCCTTTTAAGCTCTCAATCTCAGAAGAGAAAGCCAAGCCTTAGACTGTTTTGTCACTTGGGAGCTCTTGAAGATTTTTCAAAGCTTTAAGCCATTTATTGTGATAAGGGGTCTTGCCCAACAGATTTCATGGTGATGGCTGTCGACACATTAGAGCGCAAATGTGTCTTAGTACAAAAACAAGGTGGCGGAGATTGAGGAGGAGGTGTGGAGGAGTCTTAGTGCTTGCGGTTAATGTGTTTTGATGTCTCAGGTTAGAAAGTGATGAGTTGGTTTTAAAGTTACATCTCTCCTTAAGGACCTCCAGAATCATTAACTGTGTGAGCACCAGGGCAGGGTAACTGATTTGTGGATGTTGCCCATGTATGACAGACCATCTTGTCTCTAACACGCACAGACACACACACAAACGCCAGTGCAGAAAGATACACTCTCAGTTCCTCCTCCATCATGCTTGAAATCTGTGGGAAACTCTGACCCTTTAAGTGGGGTAATCATTGCCCACCCCCACACTGAAGCACATTCATTTACAGTCAAGCCATTCCCATGAGAAGAAAATTGGAAAATGGGGCATGAACTTAGATTGATTTTTTTTTCCAGGTTGCTTTGCTGCGTGCTCATGCAGGGGAACATCTCCTGCTTGGGGCGGCCAAGCGCTCCATGCTGTACAAGGACCTGTTACTTTTAGGTAAGAGAATCATACTGGGAATGAGCTGGCCTTGTTTATATTCTGGAACTGGGGTTGAATTCGCTTCTAGTACATTTTACAGGTTTCATGTGATTACTTTAAAAGCTCTTCCTCCTCCGCCCAGGTAATGACTACATAATTCCTCGGAATTGTCCCGAGCTGGAAGTGAGTCGGGTAACAGTGAGGATTCTCGATGAGCTGGTCCTTCCTTTCCAGGAGCTCCAAATAGATGATAATGAATATGCTTGCTTGAAGGCTATCGTATTCTTCGATCCAGGTAGGTGCACCATCCCATGAATCAGAGATCATAAATCTCAGGTCAAAGTGATTCTACACGTTTCTTTTGATCAAACAAATCGTGACTCCAGTTGGGTCTCTCTTCACGGGTAGATGCCAAAGGTCTGAGCGATCCAGGCAAGATCAAGCGGATGCGGTACCAGGTGCAGGTTAGCTTGGAGGACTACATCAACGACCGACAGTATGACTCAAGGGGACGATTCGGAGAGCTTCTCCTGCTTCTCCCGACGCTACAGAGCATTACTTGGCAGATGATTGAGCAAATCCAGTTCGTTAAGCTGTTTGGAATGGCCAAGATAGACAACCTCCTCCAGGAGATGCTTCTAGGAGGTAAGGATGAAATATACTTTTAAGCCAAATCAAGTTAAATCACCATTTTTTCACAGTTTCTGAATCAAATGGTTCAGATCATCCAAAGGTTTTTAAACTGAAAACCCTAAATAGATTGATCCAGGACAGGCAAAAGACTGTTCTATCAAAATTATACATAAACCCACAAGACTCATGTAGGTTGAGTGGTTATTTTGGTAAATACAAATGGCTCTGTTTGCATTGTAGACATATGCATTCAGGGCTAATAATAAACCCAGTCTGAACTTCCTATGACCTCTGATTCCAATTATAGGTTCTGCAAACGAGGCACCCCATGCTCCTCCATCTCTACACCCTCACCTGGTCCAGGAGCATCTCAGCAACAACGTCATTGTGACTGCAAACATGGCCACTCCAGTTCACAACGGACAGATGTGTAAGTTCCCGAACCCAAACCTTCACCACGTTGGCCACAGATTGGCGAGAGATGGGCTCTCTACAGCGTACGAGCCCACTCTCTGTGGCAGAGTCAGGTAACTGAAGGGACAAACAAGCTCGCTGGAGTAATCCTTTTGTGAGTTAATCAGGCTTACTTGGTCAAAGAAAGCTACTGTTATTTATTCCTGCCCTTTCTAATGCCTCCAGAAATTTCACAAGCACTCTTACTGCATGTCAGCCAATGGTCCTTTTTCCCCCCGCAGCAATGCTAGTTCATAAAAGTTTAGTTGTATCCTTACGTGCTCCTGTGTTTTAACAGATCTTTCTACTTTCTGTGTCCGCAGCCACTCCTGAAACTCCAATCCCTTCTCCGACACCAGCCTCCAGTTCTGAGCACTACAAACTGGCCCAGGGGGTTATAGCCACAGTGCCCAAGCAGCCAACGGCCATCCCTCAGCCCACCATCACCAAGCAGGAGGCCATCTGACCTGACCATCACAATATATAAAAAAGAAAAACAGAACTTGTACATTAGTCCTAGCAAACCAATACCCTACACAAAGGCTGCTTCACAGATTCTTGGACAAAACAGTCAAATTCTTTAACTAGGTAGTTTAATTTAAGCTAAATATTCATCAGTTTCCAGCATCTTTGTGAAGCTTGCTCTGAATAAGAGCACCTGAAAAATGGGGTAATGTAGAGTATATTTGAGTTTTATTCTTTTTTAAAAAAAGAAAAGGCCCAGTCAACAATTATGGCATGTAGACCAAAAGAGCAAAGTCGATAAACTCAGGAACATACAGTAACTCTACTGTGGAAGAAGCCTGCTTTTACAAATTCAACCTCACTTCTAGGCTAATGTTTTTTTTTCTAAAGTAGTCGTACATATTTATACTCCCCTCGGAGACCGATTTGTTTTGAGACGGAGAGGACGATTAGCAGAGTTTGTATCGCTGTTTTAAGACGTAGTAAATGTTACAACAAGGCCTTTCGTCTGGTGAAAGTTAAATGTTTATGTTGTACAGTATTTTAATGACCAACGTGATAGGAATGATTTCTACAGTACTTGAGAATAGGCTACACAACATTGTGCCTTGGAAACTTTTATCATTTGTGTAAACTCATTATTAGGTGTTCAGAGATATATGTATCTTGTGTTTTTCCTCTGATGTGTTATAGAGAAATGACAATATTATGGACCCTGCCACATGCATATGTGT
>JBBPDE010000134.1:4641057-4654093 GCA_037974605.1 Nannopetersius ansorgii
GCAATTTAGCTAATCAAGCCAAGGATCACACCAGTCTAAAAGCATCAGTATGGCTCAGTGAAATGTGGTTTTGTAAACATATTATGTAAACACAGCTGTCTGGGCTCTGAATCAGTGTAAATATGTCTGTCTTCATATGTGATGTAACGACAAAAGAATGCTGTGCAAAATGAATGCTGCTAATATGAATGATTAGATCAATTGTTGCTGGGGCCCTCATTCTTCAACCAAATGTTAGCAGTGTTAAGACTCACACTTCAAAGAGCTCTGTTGAAACAGCCTGATTCCTAGACTTAGTGCAGTCTAAGCATTGGAAGCTGGTCACATAGCAGATCAGATACTATCTAAAAAAATGAACTATGCTGTATTGAGGGTCTTGTCTGCCTCCTCTAGAGATATTATTGTAATGGAATGGAATGGCCTGTCAGATGGCTTATCTCAGAGCCTCAGGTGTGTCTCCTTCAGCATCTATTAAAATTCACTGCACATCTTCCAAGGTTGCAAGTTGCTCTATCTTCATGCTTAGGGAGGGACCAAATGTGGAAAACCAAATTTGGTTCACATTTGGGTTGCACCAGTATGTCTTCATCTCTCTGGGGGGCAATAGATACACAATCCTGCTGAAAGCAGCAGAATGAACACAGTCCAGCTATTCTCTCAGAACATATTTCATCAGACATAATGGTGTTTTAAGCATGTTAGCATGTGTTTTGTGTTGACACACGCTTTTTAATTATATTTTCCATATCCAAATACATTCGAAGCCAAAAATGTCTAAGCTAGTTGTTGAACTCAGAGAGACTCCCATCAGGACTGCCGCAGTATTATAATACATGTACATAAAAAGGTTATTAACGTTTTGTTTTGAATCTTGTATTATTTTTATATACCATGTGATACAGTTACACTTTGGTTTGGTTTAGTTTTTCAAATATATTTTATAGATATGAATATTTAGTTTTGTTTTGCTTCAATAGCCACAGTGCAAACCTATAACCAGCCCTATGACTGGTGACATTACATTACAACCCCTGGTTTCTAAACAACCATATTGTGTACAGATGTTTAACATTTGGTGGAATTCCCTTTAAAGTGTCTCTTTATCTCAGTTGATGATGATGCACTCACTTTCATTTATCATCATCATGTTATTCCCTGCATTATGACTCAAAGGTGGCGCACCTTATTGCAGTGCAAAAGTGTATTAGATAGTGTACCTGTAATTTCTGTGCCCTCATAACGCTCTCAAAAGCTGTAAAATTATTGTCATCATTCCGCACCTTCTATCAGAGCCACAGCTGTTCAAGGTTCCCACCTTAAAAGATCTCCTTTCAAACGGGCCTACAGCTAAAATTACAACTCTTACAATTACAAACACATTATTCAAGTCTATAGGGCCATATGAAGGGCGAAAAGTGACTTTTGTCCTATTACGCAAGAATTCATAAAATCCACTGGATGGTGTTACACAAGAGCGTGACATGATGGATACAGTGATGATTAGAAACAGAACTACAGAACAGAACTGCTCAAAAACAAAGTTATGCGTGTGAGAAATTGCTCTGTTGTTCATGATGCTGCTGTTTACAGAGTGTACTGAGTGGATAAAGTGTCTTCTTCAGGTTAGGTCAGGTCAAGTCAAATAATTTAGGTGTTTGTCATTTCAGTCATCTGCACAGCACACAATGTGGCATTGTTACGACAGGTTCCTCCAGGGTGCTTAAAACCACAAGGGCACTCAATCCAGCTGCACAGCTCAGGACAGCATTCTTAAGCCCTTGTGCTGTTCAGGAAGGTGACTCTAGGAAGATGCCAGGTTGCGGTCTATGAGATCACATCAGTTACACTATCAATACTCAGTGGAGATCAGCTTTCCTGGTGCATGATGAAAGAAGTTCCCAAGAGCAGTGTAACACAATCAAGGGAACACAAAGGGTACGAACACCCTCACGGTTCATGGAAGATAGCTCCTTATCAGTTAAGCCACTCTATCAGCATGCTGCGTCAGTTCAATGACTCCAAAGGGCATAACTGGGTCCAGTTTCTTGGAGTGCCCTCTCTGTGACCGTTCTCCATGCATCCTGCTGCACTGAGATCATCTTTGCACCAGGGTCTCTGAATCACTAGATCATTACAATGCATTACAATCATTATGATTTTATCCAAAGCAAACAACAATATGAGGACAGATTCCAGTTTCAGGGGAGTGTGACAACCAGAGGATGTAAGACTAATGCTAGAAGAAGGTGCATTAAGAGAGGAGATGAACAGACAAGTCTTCAGGAGGTTTTGGAAGCTAGAGAGGGAGTCTGCTGCTCTTGTTGGCTCATTCCACCAGTATGGATCAATGCATATCTTCACATTCTGTACCAAATACATTGCAGGATGCACCAGCTGGCATCAGACTGCTGTGGTGTCTATTGTCTGTGTCCTCCAAATCATAAGCCTTTATTTATCACACATGTTTTTCTGAGTGAAGCTTTCCTAGACTGCAGAGCTGCAGACAAGGTTACAACACCTCTGACGCGTGGTTCTCTACACGAAGTGTCTCAATGAATGGGAAGCAGTAGGGTTCCTGTAACCCACCGATGAAGAACGGGAGCACAACTTACCTTAGGCTTCTCAAAGGTGGGTTTCTTGTCGTTCACGCACTGTTCAGCCATCGTGCTAGCAAGTCTTGCAAGTCTTAAGAGAGCAAGAAAAGTCCCAACTTGAGAGCACAGACCCAAAGTTCAGGCTGGATACGAGCTCTACCATTATATGTCAGTGAGGGGAAAACACGCCTTTAGCTCAGTAGTCAGGCTGTGAATGGCGCTGGGGCTCTCTCGGCCACGCCTCTTCTCATTGAACCGTACAGAAATCAACAGTTTCACCGTTTTTAGGTGCCTGGAAGGAAGGCTCTACTCACGACTGGGTTCTCACCGACACCTAATCGTCCAGGAGATTAAACTTTAATCTCCTTAAAGGCCCCATGAGAGACAAAACAGAGCGGTGAGGAAACACGGTGCTGGTGCTGTTAATGATACTGACCTGAGGCGGGTCTTGTTTTGAACGCTTGTAGACTCTTCGTGGTGTTTTCTCTTTCCATCGCTTACTGTAAGGTTTTTTTGAAACTCTGAATATCCTCCCAAGTTGATTTTTTAAAGCATTTCGCCGTTTTACAAGCAGGGCAGACATGTCGAACAGACTAGTTACTTGTAAGGGGGCAGTCTGTCAGGTGGAGTTAGCAAACCAGCATAGAACTGTCCAAAAGTGGAAGAATTGATTGAGATATTGGATCTTCTATGCAAGTTATAAGTTATTTTTCTTTTTTGTAAGTTTTAGTGTAAAATAGCATGTTAATGCTCTAAAACGAGGAGTGTCAACAATAACAAAAAGTCTAGAGGGAAGAACTGACAAATATACACTATATTGACAAAACTATAGGGACGCCTCTTAATGATTGATTTCAAGTGTTTTAGTTACACAAAATGGCCCACAGAAACACCCAAATTGTGTGAAAAAACTTTCTAAGAAGAAGCTGTTACAGCTGCAAAGGGGGACCAACTTCATATTAAACCTATGTATTTGAATGCAATTCCATTAAAGTCCCTGTTGATGTATTGGTCATGCATCCCAATTTTGTCCATATAGTGTACCTGGCACACTAGTAAATGGAGATGGTTACTGCCCATCTCTTCTCCTAGAGGGTACCTGTAGATACCAAAACTGTCTGCTTTAGGCCTCACCGTCTTCTGGGTAAAAACAAAAACCCACAGCTTAAATTGTGTTACTGGCAGCAGTTCTCTGCTTATGAGCCAAATGTTAGTTACCCATTTTTCAACTTAGCCAAGTTACTCACCCAGTTTCTAGAATTTCACTACAGACATATTAAAGAATACCACCACCTGCTGCAGTAGGGTTGTGATTGCAAGCCTATATCCATTTATTGTATTTAGGGGAATCCAAATAGAGAAGGACACCAACAAGCTTGTTTGTCTTCAGTAGTTGTTTGTGGATTAATTCATGTGGTTTTTAAGGCATGCTTTTGGTTGAGTGTTTTCATGAGTAATGCAGCACTTACATTGTATTATTTTGCTGAATTAAAGCAGATTCCCTGCTCATCAGGTTTGGACACACTCAAACAGTGTTTTAAGCAGTGCCATAGAAAAACTACTTTTGTGGATACCAGTTTTTGGAAATGTGGTGTGTTCAGAAAGCATGTAGAACCTCAGTGTAATGCACAAGTTTTTGGTTGAACTATCCTAACCAAGAACCATTTAGGAGCTTTCCCTCTTTACATCTGGATCAAAATCCACTTAGTCATCACTGCTGGCTGTCATGACTTGTAATGAGGAATAGAAAGGGAGGACAAGACATAGCTCAGCAGGAGAAAAGCAGTTACATAGGAATTTGCAGCAACTTGTTTTGTTACGCAATATGGGAGTTAAACCAGATGGCCTCTAGTTCCTGGTGTGGAGCCTTATCGTCTTCGAAGTCTACGTAATTCAGCACTTAAATATTTGCCTCCTAACTAGATAAGCCTTTTGTCAAACAAAATGATACAGTAAGGGAAAATGTAATCACCTTTTCTGCACCTCTCTAAATATAGCGTGAGTTTGAACACATTTATTAATAGAATGGTTTACTTTTTTGAAGATAACAAGTTACACACGGATTGATTTCCTGGAAAGCACTGTTTTATTTCTTCAAACTAACCATGCATTTTCCCAATGAGGGCATTGGTCATTTGTGTATTACTTTTCCCTAATTAAAATGTTTTGAATTGGGGGATAATGTCATATGTAGATATATTTGCACCAGGCACAACAACAACAACAAATATCGTGCCGCCAATGACTGATGTTAAGGTGTAGTAGATACTTTATAAGTCTGAGACCACTTTGGCAATGTGGGATGTTTAAAAACTGGGTAATAAGCAATAAAACCGTTAAAAGCAATAAACGTATGACAATACAATAAATGTTCTGTGCTGTTTCCTGGTTGTTAAACTAGACAACCAGGAAACAGATTTGATCTACACATACTAGGATTTCCATGCCATGGAATCCATGCCAATTCAAGCGCATTAAAGCAAAAGAGAGACATACCGAATACAAAGAAATGTTGAAAAATGTTTCAAAGTTTTCACTTAAATAATATAATGTGTAAAAGAGGCATAGAAACGTTCCACAAAGCTCTGCGGGCCTCGAAGTGTCCCTGCTGTTACATAATCATGAACGGAAAACTGAAGCATATGTTCAGCACTTCAATTCCCAGCCACTAGGTGTCATCATTGCTGCATCTCCGAGTGAACAAAGTGAAATGTGTTGTTGTGTAGCAATACTGTTAAAAGCGTTACTTAAAATATCAGACTTGATTTTCTAATGAGTAGCTAAAGAACACATCAGATAGACTACAGGAGATGGGAGATGTTGTGATGGACTACAACTATTTGAAGGTGATTCACAGGAGGGATGAAGACACTAGAGGCTAGTACAATTGTAAATAGCAAGAATTTCCTTTGGAAAACTGTACGCATGGCGACCACACTAGTCTGTCTCGTTAACATGGAGGCTTGTTTGCATGCACCATTCATCAGGACTATGATCTCAGAGCCGTTTTGCTTTCAGCAGTAATTTCTGATGTCCTACACAGAGTAGTCTTTAAACAAAGCCTTTGGTTTGTCTTGGCATCGATTTGTGAACATAAAACTGTTTTCTCTACTACTCAAACAACAAAAACATCCCCGTAAATGTGGCCTACATCAGTCTGCGGTAACAGGCCACGCTGCCCTCTGCGCTATTAAGGCATAGATTTGAAGCATACGTAAAGCTTTCGAGCAGATGTGAAAACATTCATTTTTTCCAGCACACATTTATTTATGTCTTTTTCCCCTTAGTGTGTGGTTTCCTTTGCTGCCACTAGCATCTTGACAGCACTGGCCCTTTGCTTGTTGTTCTTGCCTCCTCCGAATCTTTGATTTTCAAGCGCGAGCCGTCATTCGGTCTGTCATCGGAACTAACTCATACCTCGACCAAATTTGCCAGCCTTTGTTGACACCAGTTAAAAATACTCATTCGTAGGGTGTGGGAATTTGCAGGGAGTCCAGGGCTGTATAGGTCAAGCAAAGGTCAGACTTTGTTGACTTTCTAGGCAGGTGTCGTCTTGTCGTTCATATGTATCATCATTCTTTTCTCCTTTTCACTCAAAGCTTCAGCCCAGCCTTTGGTATGCTCTGGGCTGAAAGCTAAGCACTGTTCAGTGTCTCAGAAGTGTTTCTCCACTTGCATAAGTGCGCTTTCTCCGTTAAAAATATTTACACTGCCAGCCACAAGTTAGGAAGTGGCGGACACGGTGAATCCAACCTTTGTCCCGTGTTTATTTGTTCTCCCTTATTTTAAGGCACCAAACTCTTAAAAAGGACAAGTACTGCTGTTGGGGTTGTGTCTTATTTGGACACAGCACTATTTTAAAAAGCTGAAGTCAGCTCCACTCAAACTATTCTTTATTTGGTTCCCGAAATTGTACCCTGAGCTGAGTGACACAAAGCCAATTTATAAGCAGGCTTTGGGCTGGATGATATGGTCAGTATGTTAGTAATATATTGATACAGCTAAATATAATTGCAAAACACCTTGCAGGTTAAAAAGGTTAAAATGCATACGTCTACAGAAACTCGGACCTGGAACTTCTCCGGTATAAACAAACAAAATGTGCTTTAGTATAGAACAGAGTTAAACTTTGCCATGAAGTTGTACAAATAAAATGTGAGAAAACATGATGTCGCTGGCTTTAATATGTACAAAAGTAACATTCTCACAATATGCAGTTTTTTCTGTTTTATAGTCTGTCTTATGTCACCCCTAATATAGTGTCTGGTTTCAAAACTATTGCTCTATTGCTGCCCAATAAACCACCTTTTTTTAAATCAGTGTCGAGCTGGACAAACAGATAAGCTGAGCTGTTGCCTACCACATATAAAACACCTCCCCCACAAAACAAAAATATGGGCATAAATGATATTGACAAATTGACAAATACAATAATTTTTTTTTACAATACAAAAAGACCTTTGAGGAGGTCTATTTAATTCTTTGAGCAGGAGAATTACATATATGGAATGAGCTTTGGCTTGTCCTTGGGGAATATGATCACAAATGACAAAGAGTACTATGGGAGTATATCAGTACTATGATGTGGACTTAGTTTCAGCTAGCACTGAATATTCTGGCACAATAATTAGTGTGGAATTCTAGAATAATAGGGGAGGAAACTTAATAGGGATTTCACACCAATAGGCTATAATGACTGTAACTAACTTAACACACTGAATTTAGATTCATAGGTTGAATCCCAAACCATAACAAGACCAGAACACAAGCATGTGTATGCATCTTTATGTGCTGAAAATTGGGGGTTGCAAAGGTTGATTGACTCACTTATCCACAAAACATCACGGGGTGCAGTCAATCAGTCAAAACAGTGACAGAAAAAACTAGTGCATACTCAGGTCGAGTTAAGAAAATAGTTTTTATCCTAAACACAAAACCCAAAGTACTTCATTTATATTGCTACATGTACATTACTACATAATATTAGACTGATTTCTGTGCAGGCTGTATAATATCTGTGCAATCGTTTTAAAGTAGAGCCTGTAAAACCAGAGCATGCCTGTTTAAAAGCTTGCTTTTACAGGAAAGTCCTATTTGACTCACTGCAAACTGATTAATCACAGTGTGTTTAGCATGTTATGTGTGAAACTAGAATAAACCAGCATGGGGGACTGGGCAGCAAAAAATCAAGAGTCTTGTTCACTTATGGTTTACTTTGGCATCCAGCTAAATTCTTGAATAACTTTCTCAGTCTGAAAGGCTCAATGCTACAAGCATTTAAGTTGATTCACATGGTTTGTTTCCCACTGGACTCAGAAGCAATGAAAGAGAATATTCTAAAAGGTGTGGTGAGTTTAGTGTTCAGTTAACATCAGGCAATGTGTAACTTTGTGAATGGAGTGTCTGGGCTGAGACTATCCAAAATGTTTTTTAACTATTTTTATAGGCCTGCAAGTCACCCTACTCTGCAAAAGCCAACAAAATGTGTTTTGCACTAATCCCCATATCCATGGAGTTACAATGACAATGTGCAAGTGTTTACCCGAAGAAATGTCATGAGGACACACCCCCATGATCATGGCCCACTCAGGGCTTAGGAATGAAAATGTATTTGGCCGAATACTCAGGTATTTGGCCGAACTTCTAGTATCTTGGACAACTGTTCGGTTTATAGTGGTCTATTCCTGTTCTTTTTGCCAAGTTGCACCATCCACGTTCTCTGGAAGTGAAAACATTGCATCTGGCCACAAATGTTAATGCCTTAGGCCTGTCTTTTGTAAGACACATATGGACTCCAGATAGTTTCTGTTCTGATTTGGTATTGTATATAAGTGATAAGATATATGGAGGTAACATGCTGACAATGTCAGAACAATCTATGAGCATGATGTTTTCAGCATGATGCTCCATATCATTTTCAAAGTCAGAAAAAATACACTGTCTGTAGGCTACTTTAAGGTGCACCTCAGTTTTGCTTCGGACACTTCACACCTCCTCCACACTCCCTGCTAAAGCCACCATGCAGCGGAGCAGTGGAAGTACATTGTGTGGAGTGTTGGAGCTCCATCTAATTCCTTTAGGATGAGTTGGAGTTGTGTTTGTGAGCTAGTACTAATCATCCAACATCCGTACCTGACCTCACTAATCCTCTCATGGCTGATTGGAGTCATCGTCATGGCAATGTCGCAACATCTGTAAACTATCTAAAGCCTTCCCAGAAGAGCTGCAGCAAAGGGGGGACAAACTAGTAGTACCCTTGATTTTGGAAGAAAGTTGAGCAGTTGTCTATAATTCTTCAAATCTACAGTATCACCCCAACACTGATAAGCAGAAATGAACAAACTAATATAATGGAAGGGGGGGAGGGGACTGAGCTGTTCTCAAAACTAAAGTTTCACAAAAGCAAATTCACACCTTTGCAAAATAAGTTAAAGCATTAACCACAAAGAAACCCTGCTAGTAGAGTAGAAAAAGCAATATTACTTTGTTTCTTCCATAAAATAATTATTTTCTCTATTCTTGCGAAACAGCTTCTTTTTGTTTTAATGCAAAAGCTAGACCTCACTGACACTGTCATATTGGATCGTTTATGTTGCAGGGATTCCCACCTACTGTCGAAATTGTTACAGTATTTGACCGTATGTTTTCAGACAGCTTTCATACCTCATCCATAAAGCTGTCACTGCAGGTGGGTGTTTGGGTGGGTGCCATCCTGTCCAGAGCAGGTACGCTTCCTCTTCTGCGTCACTGGCTGACCCTTGCTTGGGACGTGGTTCTTATCTCACACGCAGGGCTTTCCTGTGGCGCTTCTGCAGAGTCTTCACACATCTAGCTAGAATGTGAGGAATCTAGGTACCGTTTCCTCGCTGCAAAAGCTGTCCGTCGACTAGAGTTCTCTGTTGTGAAAAAAAGAGATCCCACATACCTGTACTCATCTGGGATGCAGCTGGGATTAAACATGAGGCACTGGTGGGCACGGAAAGAGTTAGAAATCATACCAAAAAATGTTTACTTGTGTTTCACCATGTAAAATATCACGGGTCAACAGAACATTAAAATGATTAAGAATGACTTGCATAAACTCTTGAGATGCCAGCTGTCTAAAGTTCTCCCAAATGTTGAGAAATCACCAGCTCAAATTCTAGTGAAGCCACAGCCATCCGTGAGTCCAAGAAGAGTTTAAGTCCTGCTCACAATTGGGTGCAAATCATAGCAACTTTTGCTAGGTCAGACAAACTTAACACAGTGTTGGCAAGAATCCCATTCATCGCCATGAGAAATAGTATTTTCCAAAATGGCATTCTTTGTAATTTCCTTCGTTCATAGCTTCCTAACAGGTTACTCAAACATTTGTCTGCTTTGCCTGTCCTGATGGGGCACCCCTGGCTGTGTGTGAAGAAAGCTAAATGAACAAAGTGAGATTTATATAACCCTTCTTCAAAACAGAGGTGTCACAGTACGTTCTTGTTGGCAGATTATCATACCCAGTATTTTGTTATTAATATATAATATTATTCATATTTATTGTATCTGTTATTGTTCTCTATGATGCATAGCAATGTTCTTCTGCTAAATACACTGCCCACTAGGACACATTAACATTTACTTACAAGACTTGCTAATATTAACTCGCAGTCTTGCAGGCTGGTAGCTATCATGCAATAGGGGCTGGCTTAACTAGCCTCCTTTGCCCTTTGAGCAGTCACAGGGCAAAGGAGGAGAAACACTCTTGACAGGTAGGCAGTCTATTGCTAGGCAGGTACACAAACCCACCCACGCACACTCACACCTAGGTTCAATTTAGCTTCTCCAATTCGTTTGACGTACATGTCTTTGGTCGAATGCCCAGCAGAAACTCAGACATATGGAGAACATGCACTTTCCATGCAGATTGGACCCCTCAAAAATCCTCTGCACAACATTTCCAGCCCCATACGTAGAATGGAGGGCCAACATAGTTAGAAATTGGCCATCTTTAATCAAAGCCACTTGCATTTTAATCTTTTTCCTTCTCCAGGTTTCCAGGGCATCCATTATGTCTCGTGCTAGCGAATGGCAGGTTTTCATTGTGCCTGTCGAATTAGATTCCACTTTAATCTGAACATAATGGCACCAATGTAAGCGATAAGCCTGAGACATCAGTGCGGAATGAAAGAGGCTGACTGAACAGGCATCTGTTTTCAATCCCCCTTTCTTATTGACTTTGGGACAGAAGTTTTGCAAATACGAGGATAATCACATTCTTCAGTGTTCACAGGCGAAGCAAGAGCCTTGTTTATGTTACTTTACAAGTGAATGAGCTAGTGTCTAGAGAGAACCACGTTTAATTTTGTCTGGTCAAACGTGCTGATTAATCATAGTCATTCTTGTAATTGGAAAAAATGTGGGAACTGATCATCTGGAAGGAAATTAGGGAAATGCCAAAAAATGAGACTGAAAGTAACACCACCGGCCTATACGAAGATCTAGATACATATTAAAAGAGCAATAATGGGTATAGTTACTTTTTATTTTGATTTTTAATAGTTGGAACAAATTCTAAAAACATAGGTAGGGATTATTCTTCCCAGGCTAGTATGTCCCAGGCTGTGATAGCAGTCTTTAGCATCCCATTGCGTAAAAAAAAATGAATTAGCCACGCATCTTATGGACGCACAAAGACCTGCAGGCGATGGTCCGGAGCCATGCCTATTTAATGCGAGGTAAAACATTAAATAGGAGAAGCTGAGTGTATTCTTTGGAAGCTTTCCTGTCTGTAGTCAGTTTACTTACTGTAATATTCTTATGAATCACAGTCTGCCATTCCAGTGGCACCTTCAAGCTGACCTGCGTTAGCGGACACATAGCACACCTCAGCAAAGTCACACGTTTTCTCACCTGAACATGACTCCGTCTCACTTTGTGAGGTTTGAGAAAGCTCGAAAAGCATTAGGACATCCCATAGGACATGCACTCACCATCCACTTTAAAGTGTAAAGAGGCCAATTTTGTCATGTGAACACACCACGGCACACAGTGTGAACAGAAATGCCTTCTCTACATTTTAATCCATTGAAGCAGCAGGTTTCTCAAGGGTAGTTCCTCAATGGTGCCACTGGCAGTCCTGGGATTTGAACCCACAGCCTTGCGATTGCAAGAGGAACCCCTAATCCAAAGATCACTAGTTGCTTTATTATAAACACATATGTTCTTTACTTTTTAAGGTCCAAAAATAGATTCAGGTGTACATTTTCAGACAGCAGCATGTGTGTTGTCCTACACACTGCATACCTTTATTATTTATTTTTATATTGGTCAGTTTTCAACCACAGGGCTGATGGTAGCCTAATATTATTTGAGTTGTGGTCTACTTTTTGGACCATTTTTGGAGGTGTGTGGCGCTCGTACAAGTGTATTAGCCACAGCAGCACTGCTGTGGTTTCGACATGTCGGTGTCACTGCTAGGTTGAGAGTGTTCCACCATCCCACTGTATCTAGCCTAGAAAGTGACCACAGCAGACACATGACAGCAGATGGGTTACAGACTCTAATTGTACAACTCGGCAGGGGCGACCCTCAATACATTTCTAATAAATTGGCCTGTGAAGTTAGAATGGCCTCCACTCGAATAGCATTTTAAGAATGTTTTTGTTGAAACTGCCACACGTCTTTTCCCAGAATATTTGAAGTGTCCCAAACTCATAATTACTCAGTGTTGGTCCATATTGTGTTTTTTATTCATTTTGACTTTGATCAATGTTTCTTTTAAAACAGTTATAGAACAAACAATATTTGGATTGCCTTGCCCAGCGTTTTATGTGTTTTAGAGCAAATACTGAGTCAAAAAACCTCCCTGGTGAATAACATGACATGACTCAATATGCTTCCCACTGAATGGGCCGCATTTGAAATAAGTCCACACGCTAACACTGCCCTTCGCAGACTAACGCTGCATTATACTGGAACATTCCAAGCTTGTGATTTTTGGAAGGCACGTCAAAATAAACCCGAGTGTGGCAGGCCAAGGTTTCAAGTCCGAGCTAAGATCTTCTTGACGTTTGCTGTATCTGGCAGGCCACATGTGTCCCATCTGGATTAGCATGACCCACCGTATCTGTAAAAGTCAATTTCCCCTGTCTGCGTCTATTTTTAAACCAGCGCCCCGCGTTTTAATAGGGCTGTTTGGTCCGTGCACCTGATGTGAATAAAATGTGGAAGAAGAGGTTTCTGGGAAGGTCAGATTACAAATGCCATTCCAGCTTCTGTGCTCCATCACTACAGAGAACACAGTTTCTCTACTTCTCATTCCAGTGCTGGGAAGCCTGATACTCCAGCCAGTGCTTGGACCATTGACCTTAAAGCTCATGTTTGGCCATTCCAGAGCATCACATTCTATTGGCAGTGCTTTTCCACAGGAACTTTAGCACTGGGTGCAAACAAATTGCTGAATTTACTAATAATTA
>JBBPDE010000134.1:4654193-4665473 GCA_037974605.1 Nannopetersius ansorgii
TCTCTCTCTCTCTCTCTCTCTCTCTCTCTCTCTCTCTCTCTCTCTCTCTCTCTCTCTCTCTTTCTCTCTCTCCCTCCGTGGTCGCGGAACAACCTTGATGTTTTAAGTGTAGGGGAGGGGTCTGAGTAACTCTTGCAAAAGCGGCTCTCTGTCCTAGAAAGCACCACATGCGATTAGAATGAAGTTGGAAGCAGAAAAGTGAACGAAGGACTGGACTCCTAGAGCCAGAGAGGTGCCTGCAGGGACGGAGAACATCAGTGAAAATGGGCATTAACCTTTATGGGATTACGCTGAGCCTGCTGGTGATTGTGAGCAATGGATGCGCGGCAAAATATGAAGAGCAGAGCGCATCTCTCAAGGTGAGTCTACACTCCGAGTGATCTTATAAAAGGAAAGTTTTAAAGAGAGTTTTTAAGAGAGATTTTATTTAGGAACCACTTCGGTTCCCTAAAAAACTTTCAATTGACTGCTCTTTTTTTGGAAATTGGATAATGAAGGTTCTAAAACAATTAAAGGATTTTCCTCCAGTTGTCAGGAACCCCTTAGGAACTCCTGCGGAGAGTTATACCGTATAGCATTTTCAAATCTAATGCTTTTTGCTATTAGATAACCTAACATTTGAATATCTTAATGGATATGCTGACAGATGCATCATCAATTTCTGTTAAATATTTTAAAGACTCCTCAGCCCAAACCTTACTTACAACTTTAAGAAGAAAAAGAGGCACTTTTGTTGCTGGATAGTCAACGTTTTGGATGCGAGTTAGTATTTTGTGGATGTAGGATCAAAACCTGTTTGTACTGTTTGTATGGGTTTTTTTTACATCATGTGCCTTTTACACAATAACACAACTGTTTAAGATGAATGGACCAATATAAATGCTCCACGGGGAAACTTCTCGTTCCACTGAGTCACTTTAATAGTTAAGAACATTTTGTCCTTCTCCTGTAAAGTTACTTTTTTTTGGAGATGCAAATCTATCCAAAAATAATTTTGGTCTGTATATTCATACTTGGGAAATATATACATTAAGCGCAATACTGAAAGAATTGCCCTTATTGCATTTTATACTGCCTCATGGACAAGAATGTCTTTTCAACATGTGCCAAGTGAGCAAAAGTGACTTTCTGAAGAATGCTCAACTAGTGCCAGCACAGACAAGGCACACACTCACTGAGTACCAGCCCCCTCACCCGACCCGACCGTTTGTTTACGTTGTATTTACAGCATCCCTCCAGGATGTGTGGTAATATATTGACACAGCTATGATTTGTGTGGAAGGTTAACATCTGAAACCCCTCACTGGCCCTTTGCGGACAGTACTGACATTTAGTTCCATCTGTAGCCATTCTGTGAATGGCTTTGATTCAGGCTATTTCAATACGACATCAAGCCCTAACCAAGTCTCACACTCTGGCGTCAAAGAGCCACTGGCCCTCATTTTCTTTAGATTACGTTTTATTCTTCTGATGATCAGGTTATCAAGTGGAGGGGAGGCAAATGATAACTTAAAGGAAATAGCTTCTCTGCCCTAGCACCAAAGTACAGGTTTAATATAGTTGAAATTACTTTCCACAGATACTTGAATTTGTTCTCACTTTTCCAATACATGGTTTGTTTCAGAGCCAGGTCATTCATACTTGTGCCAATTGCCAAACAAAAAATCCCAACTCTGTAATTTTATGTGGTATAAACACTGGCTCCTCTCCTTCTGTGGCTTTGTTTCTTCTCCAGAGACTGAGGCGTCAGAGCAACACAGCTAAACCAGCCGTAAGTGAATTACAGATATGTTTTTTTGTTATTAGCAAAGCTCCATCATGAATGAAGGTTTTGGAAGGTCTTTTGGATTCTGACTTGAAATAGCACAATAGGGATTACTGGTGAAAACATGCGACCCATGGGGTCCCTGTAATTTTAACAATATGTGCGGTGGTCTGTCCTGCCAGGGATTTCAGGCTGTGAGCATTTAAGGAACAGGGGAGTTTGTTTGAGTGAACTGCTGACAATGCGGGGTGTTTCCCTCTGGAACAGAATAACAACGGCTTATAATCTAGCTCAGTTCTATTCAAGCATCATAAAAAAAAATGGTAAAACTGCGTTCTTGGGCAAAAACAAGCATTCACTTTTAGAACAAAAAAGTCAAATATTGTAGACCAAAGAGTTTTCTAAACATGTATACTGCTGGAGACCCAGAGCCTTAAAAGTGGCTTTGTAACCTTAACGTGTTTGTGTTTAAGTGTGCTGCTTTTTAAGGCCTTTTCATCAACCTCACATTGCTGGAAAGGTTCTATTTAAGTGAAGTTTTAACAGGGATGCCTGTAATCAAGCCTGGGGCAAAGTGGGGCAAATACTTTTTCACACAAGGCCAGTTAGTTTTGGCTAACTTAATTTAACAAACTGCATTTTGCATGTCTTTGTTTGGAGATTAAGACTGAAACAGTTAAATATAACATCTGTGCAAAAATAGGAGAAGTCAGGTGGTGGCATATATGTTTTCACAGCCCTATAACAATAAGGGAGTTCACAGTGATTAGAGTTTCTAAATTTGACCCAGCTGGATCGTAATGACTGTGAATGTTTATGAGGTCAATGTACAGCCTGTAGCAGAGATGATGGTGGGCTATCTCCTCCTTCACAGTTTCCTCCTGTACTGAAAAGTGGGATCAGAGAAGGCATCCAGGTAGCTGAGCTAGTGCAGTAAATGGTGGAGGTGGAATGAGAGAAAGGGAAAATTAATTAATTGATTGAATTGATTAATAGTATTTGTCCTTACCCACTGATGCACGATGATATAATAAAAAAAAGAGACTTTTTTAAGGCAATCAAAAGTCATTACATTAAAAAAAAATTATTTAATTATTTTAGATCACATATTAATGTGCTTAACCCTAAGAATCCTTAGAGTGTATTAGTAAAATCTAAATTTTAATGAATAAAAACCATGTAAAACAGTCTAAAACTGGTGTTTGCATGGTCACTCTCTGGATCCCCTCCCTCTGCAGGTTTTCCCCGCCCACAAGCTCTCCCGGGTTCAGAGATCCTGTATTTTTTCCGTTTGTTTCTAAGACTTAAAATAAAAGAAATTTAACTTCCACATAAGAATTGCATGACTACAATTTACCATTCACTCATGTTCTAAGGGTTAATGTAACCAGTGATGTGAACTAACATGGTTAAAATGGCACATTTTAATATCAGAAAGTACTGGCTAGTATTATGACTGTAATTTTTAAATCATAAATCTTGGCTCAACCGACAAAGCCTGAAAAACATTAAGGAAACTAATGATGAAAAATGATTCTGGATCCCAAAAAAACTAAAAGAGTGCACTGGTGCATTATAATATCGAAATAACAGCACAGTTAAAGACATATAGCAACAACTAGTACATAACTTATGTAACTATTTTAATGATGAGTGATACCAGTTATAATTATCCTGCTGCGTGTCATTTATGAAAGAGAACATTTCCCCTCATATTCTCGCAGATAGCCTGACATCAGTAGCCAGACCACTGTGGTCTGAGTGAGGGCCAAGCAAACTGAGGGTGAGCTTTTCACTCACGCTTCTCTGAGACCTGCTGTCTAAATGCTAAAGCTAATGGCAGGAGAAGAACAAAGTTGCTTCTAAATAAATTCTGGCATTTGAGGACACTCTTAAAAATAGGTATAGAAACATTACACTGTGTGGAGGCATAGACCACTTCCCATTGGCCTTCCTGTGACACACGTTGGAGGGAGAAATGCCCCTCAACCTTAGACCAAAGCCTGAGAATGGCTTGGCTGAGAATGGCCTGAGCCATGGCTGAGAAACTACATAGAAAAGTCTGCCAGCAGTAGTGATAGTGAAACCACATCAAACAGAAGGAAAACAGCAGAGGTGTCAATCATGCTGGGACACTGATGTTTTCTGTGTGCGCACATGACTCAATGGGTCTATCACTGTCTCACACAGCAATCAAAACTGCCAGTACAACACGAGTAATGACAGAATTCATTCAGTTTTAAATAAGAATGTTATTGTCACTTGGTAAGAGCTCATTTGAGTGGATTCAGAGTTTATTAGTTAAATAATAACAGGCTTACATTTACATTTATCAGACGCTTTTTCCCCAAAGCGACTTCCATTCTCTAACTACAGGGACACAGTCTCCCTGGAGCAACTTGGGGTTAATTGTCTTGCTCAGGGACCCAGTGGTGGTGTGCTGGAGGTAGGATTCGAACCTGTGACCTCTTGGTCCAGAGGCAAGTATCCTACCCACTGAGCTACCACCACCCACTGAGCTTCCCTCCATTTTGGCTCCATGATATGCTCATAATATAACAAGAAATGACATGCAAAGCCACCACATCTACTCTGTTATCTTCTGAGGTTTCTAGTAGTTTATAAGCATTTTGTTAGAAAATGAATTAAATCACAACATTTGGTGTTTTGCTGTTGAGTTTTGATTCCTGTTGCTATGGTGCTACAATTTAGTGTTTTAGCAGTCCCTAAAGCTGTCAAAATCTCTTTTGTAGCCAAAACTAAGACAAAGCTGCATCTGAACCACCATCCAGAAATGGACATGTTGTCCTTCCCTATTTTACCGGTTCTGTTTGTTGCTTGCTTACGCAGATAAAGCTCAAATTCAGCTTCTCAGGAGATCAGCCATTTTTCACACCATACAGCAAAACACAGCAAAATACAAAATAAAAAACAACAACGCATTGACGCTATCAAATGAATTATGCAGTTCAAATAAAAAGGCTGAATAGGGTGGGCTATATGGTGGGAGGGGTCTGCACAATTGAGTGTTTTCCTGCTCTTAAGCAACCATTTCAGCCCAGACAGAGCTTGCTAATTAGAGTTGGATCAGGTGTGTTGGGAACATAAATAAGTGTAGGGCTTTCCAGGATCCTGATAGGAAACAATTGTTCTATGGCACTGCTCCGAAGAACGATTATTTACTGTGAAAAGTACCTGTTTCTAGTCATCTTCATGATCTGATATCAGAATCAGAGAAATGTCTGTGTCCTTTCGGTGTCCACCATGCCTCCAGCTGAAGATCACAGACTACCATGTGCGATGCACCGTCATTTCCCACTATGCTCTCACCACCGTGGAGAGCACAGTGTGGAACCAGCTCCATCTCACCAAGGAGGCAGCCTTTGAGGTAGACCTGCCCCCCTCGGCCTTCATTTCCAACTTCACCATGTGAGTCCCAAACGGCACATTTGATTTATCCACTTCATTTTTCCAGACAATACAGCTTACATATTAAATGACAAATCTAATCATCCCACTGTAACCAAGGAAGTATCATCAGGAGGTCACAAGGTTGACCCAAGGTGATGTCACAGCCATCTATGATCAGGAGTTCAAGGCGTATTATTGACAATAATCTCTCTGAGTGGGTAGGATGGTCCACCTCGGGTAGCACTGTGTGACAGAGAAGACCTGGCTAGGTGATGGAATTGGACACAATTGATGAATAAATTGTATTAAATTAAATTAAATTGGTTTACAATTAAATGTCCCTGGAGCAATTAAATGTCTCATATTTGCAAATGGTGTTAAAATGTAGGGGATAACAACAACATGGTTGTTGAACCATGCATTGATAAACCTTCAATACTGAGGAAGGCTCAGTAATGCGTGTGGGGAGTGATGACAAGCTGTCTAATAATGTCTAAACTTTTGAAAAATGTAATGCAGGCTACAGTAGAAAGGTGTCAGAACACACAGCACATCAAAGGTAGTTGCTTTATAGTTTGTATTATTCTTGGTTTATGGCTCAAATAGCCAGACTTTAATTCTGCCACAACAAAAGCTGACGCATTCTGACTAAACAGCACAGTTTTAGTCACAAGGGTATGAGATCTTGTCTTGTGCTCTGAGTGACATGGCAGGGTTGTCATAGTAGTATGGGTTAATGCATGGAGAAGGCTCACTTATAAATCGAGTGAAAACAGACAAGTAATCTCTGAGGTAATTAACAAACATAACTTCTCATTCGTCTCAAAACACAACTTAAAGATGTCAACTGTAAGCCTCTGGGTGAGAAAATGCAACTTGGTGGCAGGGGGGCCTTCATTCCAGACAGGCCAGCGAGAGGTTCAGTCCAGAAATATAAGTTCAGAGGAACTTCTCCCAGGAACTTGAGCTCCACTGAAGTGAGGAGACACGTTTATGCGTGAGCGAGGGACCTGAAAACCACTTTTCCTTCAACAAGAATGCACAGTGTAAATAAGATGCCCGCAAGTAAGAAAATGGTAGCCTGGCAGAGCAACCAGGAGCTGGATTTGGGGGCGGAAGTGGTTCAGGAACGAGGGAATTTTCGGTGTCGATGAATAGCAGCCTTTGTAATGAGAAGTCAGAGAGTTAATAGAGAAAATGACATGAGTTGGCTGTGTTCCCCCCCCTTCTTTTTTTGGCCACTGGAGTTTACTAAGGCACATAGCCAAGGTACACACACACACACACACACACACATACTTATGCATCCACAAGGGTATATACAATACACCCACACACTTATTCACAGGTTCTAAGGTGCTAGTTCAAAACATCTAGTGGAAATCAAGAACATTGGTAGGTGTTCACAATGCCTCGCACTCACTCCCTCAAACAAACTGGCATGAATTCTTGTGCGTACCTACAAACGTCAACCTCTGGTCAGGCCAGATATATGTGGGTCTTTAGTGTGGTACTGTCACGTAGGCCGTAACTGAAAGCCGTTTGTGTTCATCACATCGCCCGGTCCTCACAGTCCTCTCACAGCACACATACAGCTGCCTCTATTTTCCACTGGTAGTTAAACTCCCCATTCAACCATGCCTGCTCTAAACAAGCTCTGTTTCAGGCCTGCCCGTTTATTTTGGTGGGTATTTGTTGATTTTTATTTAAATATGTTTGCTTAAAGGGGTCAGTCTTAAATTTAGCTGCTTAGCCCCTTTGCTTTGCTGCAAAGAGGACACAAAGCCTGCATAAATGACTTTGAGTTGTGGAGCGTAAGGCATGGGGAAATGTTGGTATATGAGGTAACGGTGTGTGTGCGTACATACGGTGGTCTTCCAGTAATCATGTTTTCTGAGGGAAATGATTTTTTCTGCTCACCCCAGCGTCGACCTTAGCCCCTGTTTGCATGTTTTTGAGGGAACTACTTAGACAAACAGCTTAAAAAACACTATTGCTGATTTTTAGTCTTTTAACTAAAATTTTAAAAATAATTTTAAACAAGGCTTAAAGCATGTTTAAAATACTATTACGCTATCATGATTCGATTTCTTTTCCATCAGCAGAATTGATGCATTACAATGAAAGCAATGTTGACCTGAGGCTTTGTGGAAGGTTTGTGGGGTCGAGGGCTAAAGGTGGAGCCAGTTGTGCTCCCTTCTAACCATGGATGGCTGTTGCACCACTTGAAAATTATACAGTCTACTGGTGATGGGGGCTTTATTTAGACAGCTGTACCACTTGGGAGCCTGCATTATTACATATTTAACTCTTTTTTTTCCCCTAATTACCCTTTCAGCAAGTCTAACGGTAAGGTCTACGTGGCTGAAGTGAAAGAGAGAGCTGCTGCCAGGAAGATCTATGACACGGCCAAAAAACAGGGGAAAACCGCGGGACTTGTTGCCACCAAGTGAGTCCAAAAGCGTATTCGATATCTTCTCTGTTGGGACTAGGTCATGTTGCTTTTGCCACTGGCTGAGTGAGCAGATATCCACTCAGCACTGTGGTAAGGCGTGCTTATGTAACGATAGTCTGCCTCATTAACAGCTCTGTGTTTCACACATGTTTGAAACCCAAGCACACTCTGAAACTAGGTTTTATGACTGACACAGACCCAGAGTGGTATTTGTTTTATCAAAGCTTTTGATAGAATTATACAATTATTTAGCATTTACACCATTACAGTTAGATGGTGAAACGGGGCAGCTGGTAGCCTTTCGGTTAGAGTCGTGAGTTCGATTCCCCTCTGCACCTCTCTGCTCCCCTACACTTGGTCAACAGGTTAAATGCAGAG
Organism: Nannopetersius ansorgii; assembly: GCA_037974605.1. Taxonomy (NCBI): domain Eukaryota; kingdom Metazoa; phylum Chordata; class Actinopteri; order Characiformes; family Alestidae; genus Nannopetersius; species Nannopetersius ansorgii. The sequence goes on from JBBPDE010000134.1 coordinate 4,662,203, forward strand.
GAAGAATTCCATGCTGTTCACGTATGACAGAATGGTCACTTTTGCTTTCAAAAGGAATAGCATATATTTATGACACAAAAGATGAACGTTGTTCTTGCATTACTGAAATGTTCTGGTGTGCATCCGGTTCAAAGAGAGCGGGAGATCGAGAAGTTCCGAGTGGCAGTCAGTGTGCCTCCTGGAACCCAGATGTCCTTCACCCTGACTTACGAGGAGCTGCTCACGCGACGACTGGGCCATTATGAGCTGGCTTTGGGCCTGAGACCGGGGCAGCCAGTGCAGAACCTGTCTGTGGACATCACCGTAGCAGAGAGGACCGGAATCAGCTTCATCAAAGCCCTTCCGCTCAGGACCAGCCGACTGCTCACCAACACTGTCCCAGGTGCGCTTAAAGACCCATCAGGTGGTACTTTTGAATTTGGAAGGTGGAGGAACCCTTCTTAAGCTTACATGACTGTACATGGGTGTGCAGAAGTCAGGTACCCATTTTCAAAATCGTTTGTCTATTACAAATCTAATATTACTCATAATTCAAAAAGCTGATGTGACTGAAAAAACTGAAAGCAGATCTGAAATCACCATGAAACACTGTGTGTTGTTTTTTTTAACCTGTGTAATCAGTTTTCTTGTGTTTTTATGACCATTTTCAACCTCTTTGTACCCCTGTGAATCCTACAGATATTACTGTTTTTATTACTGTGCCCTTAAGACTGCACACTTATATTCTCTGTATCATCCATCTCAAACCAACCACAAATAGAATTTCAGCTTTCTTCAGGACATTAGCTTTAATCAAGCAAGTTTCTCTAAAGACCTTTGTTTATTTGGCACATTATTATACACAAAAGGTCATTCAATTTGCTTTACAAAACTAGAATACAAAATTAAGTCAAATAGAATAGAATCAAATAATTGAATAAATTAAAAGAATACATGAAAGAAAACTGAAGGTGCAGTAGAAGTGCAAATGTGACACTGAAACTGTTTGTTCATGCTTGCAGCTGAGGCCGAGGCTCCCCCTTCCACTCAGGTAAAGCAGAACCCACGCTGTGCTCATGTTCATTACAGACCCACCCTGCAACAGCAAAGGAACATCTCCCCCAAAGGCATTAGTGCAGACTTTGTCATCCAATACGACGTGGAGCTGAAAGATCCCATGGGAGACATTCAGGTTTCTGCACTCAGATCCCAAAGACACATCCTGCTGGTGCCAGATGTAAGACTGTATGGCTGATCCTCCTGCTCTTTCTTTTCAGGTGCACGATGGTTACTTTGTTCATTACTTTGCCCCAAGAGGTCTGCCGGTAGTTTCTAAAGATGTGATCTTCGTCATTGATGTCAGTGGATCCATGATCGGCACAAAGATCAAACAGGTATCAGGATTTTAGCAAATGAGGAAAGGCAAAAAATGTTGCCTATATTAGTACATGCAGGTAGATACATACAGAGACCGCCCTTTAATTAATTAAGTTTGTCATTAAATGCAATCAGGATTGAAGCAGCAATATGCCAGCTTCTAAACATTAAATAACACATATAAAACCCAACCTTTACTTTTATTGTAGTTCTAGCTTTAATTTATTTTTTTTAAAGTGATATTTTTCAAGTTTCTTGCAAACACCTCTTAAGCTCAATTGCACTTACTGCTTCTCTGGACCTGTGTAATCTTAAAACAAATTCAGTAATGTTCTTTGGGCTCTCGTGTGGCCAGACTGTTATTCTGAGGACACCAGAATAACAGTATCTGGTGTTTTACATAGTGCAAATATATAAGTTTCTAGTTATAAATAAATTGTACATGGTCGTTTTGACCAATAAGTAAATAAAGAGTGGGCTCTTACTGGCGCAGTACTGTACATTTGTAGAATGTTACATTAATGAAGAGCTTAGACCTCCAATACTTGTATTTTGACCCAGACCAAGGCAGCCATGTTCACTATCCTGGGTGACCTCCGTGAGGGAGACTACTTCAACATCATCACGTTTTCGGATAAGGTGCATACCTGGAAGAAAGGCCGCACAGTACAGGCCACAAAGCAGAACATACGGGATGCAAAGGAGTTTGTCAGGAAAGTCACTGCCGAGGGCTGTAGGTGTCTTCATTACCCCTTGTACTGTTCTCCCATTACATTCAACAGTATCCATTACAGACACTAACTTCTCTCGCTGTTTCTTCTTTCCAGGGACAAACATCAATGCCGCTATCCTTTCAGCAGCCCAGCTGGTCAGTCCTTCCCCATCTTCACCTTCATCATCACAACACGTTCCAATGATCATCTTCCTTACTGATGGAGAGGCCACTACTGGAGTGACTGCACAAGAAATGATTCTGAGTAATGCAAAGAGTGCCCTGGGATCTATCTCGCTGTTCTGCCTGGCGTTTGGGGATGATGCAGATTTCCCTCTTCTGAAACGGTTGTCTCTGGAGAACCGTGGAATGGCACGGGTGGTAGGCAGCAAAAAAACTCCATTCTCCTGCTAACTCCTGCTACAATAAAATATGCTACATTTGTTGTTCTAAAAATGAAACTCTACCTATTGGTCTAGTACAGAAGGGTCTAGTTTAATGGTTCTTCACACCTGCTCAGGATTACGGATGGCCATCGTCAAGGATGAGGTTTTTTGATACTGATACTTACTGATACTCTTATTGAGGATGTGTAAAGATCCAACAGTTCTCTTATTATTACTTTTTGAAGAAATAAGCTAAAGTGCTTGGGTTTCCTGTATATACAAGGGGCGGGGGGCAATCACTACAATCACCCTGGTCGATTCTAGCATCAACCATTTGACAGTTCCAGCCATATTTGAATGCATAAATCTGGGAGGTTATCAGAGGATGATAAAGTCACCCAGCACTGTTAACAATAATGCAACAGAATGTAAACTAGAGTGGTCCATGTGTTGCCTGCATGTGTTGAATTTTTTGCTTACTTTGCAACAAGTTCCAAAAGTCACACTACTAAAGACGATAACACTAGCACAGTTAGCATTTAGCTAGCATTTAGAATTATAATGTTTTGCTCATATTTTTACACTATAAGCTTTATTTAATTCTCCATATGTTTATGTGTAACAATTGTGTGAAATAACATGATGTGTTTAATTAAAACAGAAGAAAATGCATGGCTTTACACATGAGTGAGCAAGGATTCAGAGTGAGGATGGTTCCAGTTATCTCAAGCTCTTCAAAAAGAATCAAGTGTTCTATTGGTTCTCACTTTTTTGACTGTATAGTGACAAATTCTCATTGTGTAAACATGACAAATAA
>JBBPDE010000134.1:4679702-4698881 GCA_037974605.1 Nannopetersius ansorgii
TAGCTTGCGTAGTATAGACCCAGCTCCCAACCCAACTTTGTGAATAGATTAACGGCGATATTTTTTTTATCGCGCGAAAAGAGTCTCGCTTTAACGCCGTAAACGGCCCAGCACTAGTAAAAATGCAATCACAGGACATTTACATAAGACACTTATGATTGATAAGTTTGAATAGACAAAGACTAAACAAGTATTTAAAAAACTTTCTTTAAATACATAATCACATGCAAAATGTACTATAAAGAGAGTCATATTGTGATACATTACCCACTAGAATGATTGATTATTGATTTACTTTAGCTTTAGTGGTTTTCTTATTCTGTTTAATTCTTTCATATATGCTGGTTTTATAGTAAAGTTATTACACATATTTATGTTTACATGTTTGTGAAGCACTGATATACAAATGGGGTGTATTATTACAATAAGAACATTACTACACAAGAGGATAATCATAACAAAAACAATCATAATAAATCACTAGTTTTCTTATATCAGTCATATATTTTAAGGTTCAAGATTACTTTATTGTCATCAGCAGCTGTTAACATGGACATAGTGAGATGGGACGTTTATTTGTCCACAGAGCGACAACATTCAACATTCAAGTTACGACAGAGACAATAGACAACACAATAAACAGACAGCTGTAACAACAGCGTGTGTAACAGAATAGTGTGCACACTATGTAAACCTTCCAGAATGATTCGTATTCCCTTAGTAAGATTATTGAGGATTATTGCACGGGAGTATTATGAGACAACATTTGTCCAATGGACCATGGCGCAACACAAAGCAACATTCAACATTCAAGTTACACCAGAGGCAATATTCAATACAATAAACAGACAACGGTATCAGTAGTGTATGTAACAGTACAGTGTGGAGACTAAGTAAACCTTATAGATGATCAGTGTTGCACCATAAGTATGATTATTTCTCAGGATGCAGTTAGCAGTGCAGGGAGTGACAGAAAAAATACAATATTTATAATAAGGTTAGGAATTATTCTCTGTTTTTTGTCCATTTACTCATGGCTATCTCTGGGATGTGTCTCCTCACCCCACCCAAGGATCCTTCTTCACTGCACAGTGCCCCCTAGTGGCCACATCACACACTCCATCCAGTCTTCCCACAGCCTGTATATTATATTCCTGTATTTAACTATCTAATATTCTCATTTTAATAGCAATGATCATGCACCAAAGGGCATCCTAACTAACCTTATTGTACTGAGAGTCCAGACTCCAGCCTAAAGCCCCCAAATATAAACCCTATGTTTACAGACTCTTCAAAATTACAATAAAACTGCTCCTTTTCATTCTTGTGCACATTAAACTGCACCGAACATTAACAATTTGTACTAAGAAATAATGAAATTGAACGTTTTTCCTTTATTTTTTGACGACGCACCAACGTGACACCTGATGCCACTCCTATTTAGTCCCGTTATCAATGTTTAACATCTGTCATTGCACAGACGTGCAGTACACTCACAATATTCGGCTGATAATCGTTGTATAAGGCATCGATTAATCGATAATGGTGACATATAGTTAATAATGACAAAAATGGCTGTTTACTGAAATTGGCGGTGCGTTTTCACCTTAATAAAGCAGTGCAGAAGCTCTGGTCAGGACAGGCTCCAGAAAAAAACTGAACTGAACTGGTGCAGCACTGAAGGGGGAACCGATTATTCGAATAAGAGGCCAATTTCAGCTTTGAACAGCCACTAGCAATAAAACACACCACACTGGGGAGGATGCGTCAGCAGCTTGGCCTTCCAGCATCTATTTACATACCGGGCAGACTGTGCATCACCATTTTTCAGCTTTTTAAACACACCGTCACCTGTGCATCTGGGTATAAGTCCCGTTTAGCATCTAATATCGTCTGTCAAATGCAAAAGCCTGGTACTCACTGTGAGCCCGGTGCCCAGCACGATCACATCATATTCCTCATCCATGTTGCGCTGCAAAGGAGCCTAGAGCCAAGTTCCCTTCAAAATGAACAAAACAAAAGGAAAATATCAGATGCCACCTCCTTAATTCGAATTAGTGGAGTGTCTCGGTGCAAAAGATGCTCTGAATGTCTGTGAATGTGACACAGGTGAGGATTTTTCGCCACAATTGTAACACGACCGGCTCGCCCGACCAAAAATGGCCCTGAGCCTCAGCACAGCCACGGATAGCTCTTACACATCCGCGTCGTGACATAGTACGTTCTCTTCGTGTTGTTCATGGAAACTGGCGTTTAAGTGACGAGTTGATGAAGTGCGAATGAAAAGATTTCTTTAGCATGGATTTTTAAAATACGTCAACTATTTAATATGCGCAGTGATATATCACTTTCCTTCTCCCAGTCCACTGCTGGGCAGGGTGCAATAGACTCAAGGATCCGACAATGCTGTATCCTTCCGCCTACAGCATTGTGGTTAAAGCCTCTTAGGGGAAAGTGGTCCACTGATAATGATGATGATGATGATGATGATGATAATAAAGATGATGATGATGATAATTGCTTTAGGTATACCTTTTACAAATGTAGAAGTAGATCTACAAATAATTGTTGTCTCGGTGGTCCTTTGTTATATTCATATACTATATACCTGTGTAATTTACTTGTTATAAGCTGATCTTGCCTAAACAATTGGTGCACAATGCTTTAATAATATGCTAACTTAATCTTACAACAGAAATAGCCTTTTTTACTACGAGAAGAAAATAGTTTGTGACTTTTTTTAATTCATTAGTGAAGGCAACCCGAAGAAAATGTACTATGATGATCTAGGACGATGTATCAAACAAATCAATTTAGGGCCAGGTTTAGAGAACCTGCGTTTTTTCTTATATTATCTTGTTTTACAAAGAATTCTGAAGAAAGAAATGTTTGTACTATTTTGCACAGTTGTTCGGGCTGCAAGCTATGTTGGAGATGAAGAGAGCAGATTCATATATCGGAGTAGGAGTTCGGCTGAGTGTGGTTCAGGTTGATCTTTATGTTATGAGGATCGGCTGCAGCGTAGCGCCGTCTGTAGACAGCCGGTCAGCAGCTGCTCACATGACAGAAGGCAGGTTTCACGTGACAGAGGATGACGGAAGGAGTCGGTTGCTGGTCTGTTAGTGCCTTAAAAATGGCCTTTATTTCACCCTTATTTATACTTATTACGTTGTGTACGTGTAGGGCGCAAGTGCCACTAATCCTATGGACCAGTGATGGGTATGTAAAGCTTTCATTATTCCGTTTATATCTCTTTTTTTGTCGAGTTCGAGGCGATGTGCTCTCGTTAGCATTGCACTTTAGCTGCATTGGTGGCGTGGTGTTTACACAGGAAAAGTTTACTTTCTTACATTTTTAACTTTGAGGGTTCACTATGCATACAGTATTTCTGTCAGCTGTCTATATAAAATGACTACAGACCTGTAAACCCAGCCTCCATTCAACCCCCTCCATTCAGCGAAAACCCTGCCAGTGAAACCCTTGCACACACATACAAAATGGCCAAAAGTATTAGGGCATACCTTTAAATTGTTCAATTCAGGTGTCCCCTTACATCCAGGGCTTAATCTTAATGCTTCAGGATATCAAGACATCTTGGACAACACCATGCTTTCGTGGATTTTCGTGGATTGTGGATACAATTTGTGGACGAACCTTTTATATTATAACGTGTCTCAATACACAAAACAATGTCCATAAAGACATGGTTGGATAGAAGAACTTGACTGGTCCGCACAGAGCCCTGACCTAAACCCCATCCAACACCTTTGGGATTAACTGTGTGTCCGATATCAGTGCCTGACCATATAAATGTTCTACAGAATGAATGGCCCCAACACCCACAGAAACTCCAAAATATTTTGGAAAGCCTTCCAAGAAGTGTGGAAGCTGTTATAGCTGCAAAGGGGGACCAACTCAATATTAAAGTCTGTGGATTTATCTGCTATGCCATAAGTACCTGTTGGTGTATTGGTCAGGCGTCCCAATGCTTTTGGCCATATGGTGACTCTTCAACAACCAAAATAGTTTCCATGTGGTGAGAAATGATCTAATAACAATGCATATTAAATGTTACCTATAGCAAAGTAGACACGTTGCACCCATATGCCTGGTTTTGTTCCCTGATGGTGGTTTTAATTATTTTTTGTTGTGCTTTAGTAAAATATATTTCACTGAGGTTTGGAAACTTGGCCACACAAGAATTTGAGACCTAAAGCATTACTCAGTTCACACTTTTGGGATGCTGCATTGCCCTAGATATTTTAAGAATCCTCATTGTTACAGTTGAATATTTATAAATGTAGGCATGTCCTCCTAAACTCGGTCCAGACAAACACAGGAACCAAGTGTCCCTCTCTGATTGGACTATGACCATGCACCATTGAGTCTAAGGACTCGGTTTTAAAGTTTTACTAAAAAAAATTTTTTCTTTTCTGCTCAAATTTGACCTCAAATTTGGCTGTTTTTTGTTACTAAGATTAATGTCACTAAATGACACTAAATTCTAGGACTAATGGAATTTGCCTATCATAATCATATGACTGATAGATCATAAATCCATTGCTCTTTTTTCTTCTGCAGACATAGCATTTTTATTTCAGTTGGTCAATTTTTATGCATGTATTTAAGCTCTGAAGGCAAATGGTTAGACCAGTATGTTGACTAAGTACTGAGAATGTCTTTTTTTTCATTTTGTGTTTAAGATAATTATTATTGACAATAAAATGGTCATTAAAGAAGGTAGATTGTCAGAAACTATATTTTTCTGACAATCTATAGCAAGACTAGACCATTAAAGCAACAAAGAAAACTGAGCACATTTTAATCAGTGTTTAAAAGTGCTGCTTTCTATTCTAGGTACGATTTGCCTGCGCTGACTGAACCAGCAGCTGGTGAGATCATCTCTGGTGGGAAGTTGGTATCCTATATGAAATCTGCCTTGACTACTTCGCCGCACAGCGTTGTGCTCTTTCTGCAGGAGCAGGTGAGGATGGCATCTCTGATTCATCAACTGATTCATGGACAATTTAAGTTCTGTTTTAGTCCAGTCCTCTCAGTGTAGTGTGACTCTGCGTTGTAGTGTGACTCTCAGTTCCTCTTACATTTTCCATGGGGCTTACCAGAATTGTGTCAAACCCTTTTTGAGAGGTTTTATCACTGGACTAATTTATTGAAAATGGCATTCAGAGTGATACAATGGCTTCTGATAATCTTTAGTCAAGGAAAATTCTAGTCTTTTCCACAGCTATGTGTATCCCAGTCTTGGTCCTCGAGTACACCTGAACTGGACATGCTTTCTCTGCTCCAGCACATTCGTTTTGAACTCATTAAGGACTTGTTGACTATTGGGTTGGACTTGAGCCAGTTGTGTTGGAGAAGGTTATTTGAGGCCCAGAATTGGGGAAACACTGACCTTAACACAGCAAATATTCTCAAAATGTTCCACTCTGTTACTTAATGAAGTTGTGAAATGACTGAAGTTTTAGAGAAGGACACAAGTTCTGAAAGCCCATTCTGTCTGACTTCCCATGTGTTCCCATCTGTTCTTTCTGCTCCATGTGGAGTTTTCACACCCTATGTAACTGATTAAGTTTGTGGTCAAATGATGTGCATTGCCTCATATAGTCTTTGTTCTGTTCAAGAATGTAATGTCATTGGGAATAACGATGGAACCACTATGAACTAACATGACCCTTTTTTTATCTGTTTTTGTAGTTAAGCATAGATGATTTTACCGTAAATGGTGGGGTGTTCGGGAACAAGCAAGACAGCGCCTTTGTAAATTTAGAGGTGAGTGCAAAATGCATAATTTCACTTTTTAAGAAAAATGTTCACCTTTTTGTTCCTGTGTCGTCTATTTTTTGTATAGGTGATTTTCAAAACAAGGCTACATATGAAATTGAAATCTGTGTGTTGTTTTTAAACTATAAATGTCATGGTATACATATGTATAACACATAGATGTGTTCTTTTTCCATAGTTTGATTCAGTCCTCAAGATCACTTTTTGATTAGGATCATACTTCAGTTTGGGGGGAAAAATTTAAAAGTTTAATTTACGTTCTGCAAAACTCAGACCAGGAGTGTTTTCTAAAAGAGAATTGTTGTCAGTGTGAGGTGGAACTCCAGCCATTTACAGAGTTTCTTTTTCTTGATTGGAATTCAATGGCTCTAGAACATTTAACAGCTGTAACAGCTGTGATCTACAGTTTGAAACAGGCATATAGCTACTAAGTGATACAACGTATCACATCACATGCACCGAGGGCAGCTGTTAGATAATGTTGTAATAGTGAGTCATTAAGTGTTTGCATGTAACCCATCATGCAGCCTATACCTAGCCTGTGTGTTCGATAATTATAAATAATAATATATATATATTAATGAAAGCTTCTTTATGATTACCACAGTATAGCTCAACTTCCTACATAAGCTAGGGACGTTCATATGATGTCTGTCTGTTTTCCAGTCAGCATTACAGACATCTCCTCACCTGGTGCTGCCAGCTCTGGCCTGGTCTTCAGCTGTTTCAGTTCAGGAACTCTTCCAGAAGGAGCTCGGGATTCCAGCTGTCCACGTCAAACTGGCCGAACTTGGCCAGCTTCAGCTGAGCTCATCACAGCCTTCTCTTCTGGTCATTAGTCTCCCCTACACCACTGGGTAAAGACTCTTACATAGGATATAATTATAGATCAGGGCTTCCAAATCTCTGTCTTTGGGACCCCATACTATTCACATCTTTCAGTTTTTCCTCATCTAACATCTAAATTTACCACATTAACTAATTATGCTCTTCAAGGTTTAGGCCAGGTGTGTTAGAGCAGGACAAACACTAAAATGTGCAGGTGGGCTCCATAGGTAGATTTGTGTCATTGAGCATAAGCATTTTAATGCAAAACATCTTTAGAAGCATGAGGAAGATTTTTTTTTCTAGTGCATGGTCTGTCATTTTAATTGACATTTATTAACATGCTATCACCTATCTAACCAAAACCAATTCAAATGGAAAATGACTGTGGATAAAATAATTATTTATTTTAATTAATTTGACAGAACTCAGTCAAAGGAGACTCTAAGGAAAAATGGTGAGTCTTTTTTCACATTGTACTGCATTATAAAATAAATCTGAATATTTATAAAATTAATATTATTATATTATATTAAATGTTCTAATTTGTATGTACCGATTTCTCTCCTAATAGACGAGACCATCAGGGAGACTCTGGCTTTACTGAAAACTCGGGATGTGCCTTACACTGCTGTTTACACAGGACTGAGGCCTTCACATGTAAGTGACACACTGTATTGGAAATTGCACTCATGGATTAAAAAGCTGGGGATGCTTTTATTGATAAGTTTACAAAGTGCAATTCACATTTGGGAACACAAGCTTACAACAGACCATTAGTACTCAGCAAGACGTATCAAAATAGTTTAGAATATGCCTGTAATCTTTCATCCACTGTAGGTGACTGAGGGCACTGTGAGCGCAGGATTTGTGGGACGCTCGCTGCTACAAGAGCCGCCGACTCCAGCTGTCAAACCACCGCTGATTTTTAATAGCACCGCTGGGCCTTGTGTTCTGCTTTGGGCCGATCGTCTAAACATCAGCTTTAACAATGGAGCCTGGTTTGACCTGGCTCCCCTTACTTTCAACAACACTGTCCGTCTGAATGGGTCAGAGTGTAATGAAACTTTTTCCAGGTGAGAACATTTGGGCCATATTACCATCACACTAAGAGTTACTTTGGTATTTGGTGTTTTAAGCTAAATTGGTAAAAAAAAATACAACGGCCGTGGTGTATGCCAAGTCCGGTACAAAACTGGTTTCAGCGGCTGGGTTAAAATGTTTATTTACTATAGCTTATTAGTTAGCATTCCTGGAACTGCTTCAGTTGCCAGTTTCCTTGTCTATAGCACCTTCGTATTTTAATGAAATAATCAACTCCGCTAACTAGTAATATAATGATAAAAAGGCTTGGTGTTAAAAATGCAGATTCTGTTTCTCACTGTCCATGTCGTATATCCAACATTTTGGAGTATTTTTACTGCACCCTCCTCAAGTGCATCTTAAACACAAAGTAATGGCCCTGTAGATCACAGTCTGTTGTGTCAACCAGAATCAGATTTCTGCCAACGCATCAAATCTGAGCAGGCTGAATTCTATAAACTCTATAAACTCTGAGTAACAATCAGCAAATCTGGACTGTACCATGTGAGTAAGGGCAGCTGTTTTAAAGTAAATGGCCCCTAAATTAGCACCTAAATAAATTCAAATATAGCCCTGGTTGTCGATGTTTACTGTTTGTCTATGTGTTTATGGGTTATATATGCTGGTGCATAGAAGCCGTTCCAAACTGTTACCAGCCCACTGGAAATTCTCTGGACTCGGTCCAGCATTGCCTGAGGGAGGGAGTAACATGGAATGCAGTGATGTAGAATCACAAGACATGCGTGAGCACCCACAATATTCAGACTTATGCAGAGCAGTGAAACTGTCCTATACAAGTTAACACGCAAGTTATAAGAATTTGAAAATGTTAAACTTAATTTTACTGTTATACTGTTCAAAAGCAATTTTACTGTCTGTAAACAGTGAGAGGTTTTGTCTTCCTTCAGAAGCATATGTGTTGTAGTTCAGGTATTCCACTTCATTATATACAATATATGGTTACAGTATATTATATTTAGTAGACTTTAAGTTTGGCAAAAATAAAGTAAATCAGTTGATACTTTATTCTTGCGTACTGTACCTGCATAGGCATATAGGTACTACACACAGCGAAATGTATCATTGAGAGATCAAGAGCTCTCTCTCTGGTAATGCAGCATTTGTGGTCAGTAGTCTGAGTGTAATTGGCTTTGCTCTTTGGGTAGACTGGCCCTTCTTCTTACTCACCACTCTTCATATTGTTAGCCAGCACAGGTGTCTTTTGGCTGATGTTAGGGTGTCTAATTATTTGCATTATTGGCAGTTCAAAGAAGATGCAGTGGTGCTTCACTTGCTATCCTTCACCCTCCTAATGTTAGGTGAGGTCATATGAGGGGAATCCTGGTTAGTGAGTGGAACTTAACTGGACACATTTGTAGCAAACACATTTTTTTGTTTGTTTTTTCCCCCCAGACTTGTCCTGAATTACGAAAACGTTCTAAACTTCCGCTCCCTCCAGCTCATGTGAGTATTCAGAGGATTTGTTGGAATACGTCATTGCAGAAGCATTCTTCACAGTGACACTGTATACACAAAATTCTCCAAGTCTGTGTTTTATTTGGTAACTTCCAGCTTCTCAATGAGCAAGATCTTCTTCCCTGTGTCTGCTCGAAACTGGATGGTCATGGAGCACGTCGAGCTGATCTACGACGGCCAGTCGGCCCTCTTCAATGGCAGCAGAGGCATCAACACTCCAGCCGAGTACTCCTTCCACTGCCAGAGTGTGAGCAACACTAAGGACCCACTGCTAGTGTCCAATTCCTCTACAGACAATGCTACCCTGTGGAATGTTCTCTTCATTGACTTCCAGGTACCATCACATACAAGCACTAAAGACATACGCAATTTGTGAGAATGTTTTGAAATTTCCGTAATGCTCCCTGCAGAATCACATAGACGCTATACAACGGCATGGTTGGTGATACAGTCCTGATGCCTGACACAAGGTAGCACAAATGCTACCTGATGATTTGAACCAAATATGATTCCTTTCCTTTCTTTTTTCAAGCCTACCAGTCGAGCACTATGCTAAGATTTGAAAAGATGCGGTGGATGACAGTATTCTTTTGAAATGTCTTTTATTCAGCTCAGCATTCTTGGAGGATAAAAATGCCGTATCTGTTACAACATCTAATAGACACCTGCTCTGAGTGATGGGTTAGGAGGAGGGTTGTCCTACTTGAAGAGAGTGAAGCCAATTTTCCTTTCTTAAGGCTCTCATTCAGGCATCACAACAGATGCTTAGACTGTTGTGGCTCTTGTGAGCCCAATGTAGTCCTTTCTATCTGCCATTGGAGACACCTGTCATTATTGTGGTTGCTTACATCCCCTCTGGAGTCAGTGTTAGCGCACCTGCATTCAACATTAGCAAACTGCAGTAGAAGCATTCCCTGATGGCACTTTTATCACAGTAGGAGACTTGAGAATCTGTGCTTTCAAGCATTTGACTTAAATCCACATCTATTCACATTGTGCTGAACCAGCTGCACAGATTTATTCCAACACATTATTAAGCTTTACTCATGAAAGTGATCATACATGATTACACCACATCACACAGTGTGAACAGCAGTTCTTCCTCTCCGTTTAACCCATTCACCAAGTGAATCAGCAGACAGCCAGGAACTCTGTGCCCTGGGAGCAGTGTGTGGGGGTGATATTTTGTTTAAGGGAACCTCAGAGGTGCCACTAGCAGTTCACAGTGCAAACACCCTAACCACTAGGCTACCAGCTGCCCCATACTGTATTTGTACAGCTGTAAATACTGTACTTATCCTCAATGTAGCTCTGGTTCTGTCCTGTTTTTGCACTTGTGTTCTGTTCTGCTCTTATGTTGCACCATGGTCCTGGAGGAACATTTTCATTTTTACTATGTACTGTGTATAAGGTAGAAATGACAATAAAAATCTACTTGACATGATACACTGGTACACATACACTCATTCACCAGTTTATAGCTCACCTATCAACGTAACACATTACAGCGCTACACCCGCTAACATGCCACCACCATTTCAGTGTCACTGCTGTGTTGAGAATGGGCCACAACCCAAATAATACCCAGTTAACAGCAGTTCCATGGTCAGAAACTGATGATGCATGTGAGAGCAGCAATAGACCTGTAAGTTAGGCGTTTATATACTAAAGCAGCCTGTGAGCAGAAGCAAACACTGTGATTAGTTGACTTCTCTTTCTTTCATTAAACAGATCCAGGCCTTCAACGTGACTGAGAATTTTGCGTACGCCAGTGACTGTGCCAGCTTCTTCACACCAGGAATCTGGATGGGGCTTTTGACGACCCTGCTCATGGTCTTCATCCTCACTTACGGCCTGCACATGATAATGCAGGTCCGCACCATGGACCGCTTCGATGACCCCAAAGGTCCTGCAATTTCAGTGCCTCAAAGTGAGTAATTGAAGCCAAAGAGGACCTCCTGGTGCATTTGCCTTTTAATTATCAGGTGTTTTTTTTTGTTTTTGTTTTTATTTGCTCATCTGTATTAAAATATTTTTTCTCATTCCTGGCTGGAACCTGCGATTCCATTCTGTAGATGTAGCTCGTTTTAGTTTTTATTTTATCTACAGTGAGGTATGTGATTTCTACTGGGGGAATGTGACTTTAATCCATAGTGATTCGACTCTGATCCTGAAGGGTCAACATCCAGCACACTCTGGTGATTCCCCTCCTCAAAAACCCTCAATAAAAATGGCACTGAGCAGATTTGAAACAGGTGTTTCTGAGCAGTCACCAAACTGCTGCCCTTCAGGACTGACGCGGAATTTCCCTGCTCTAGTACATTAGCATCACATCACTGTCTGGACAGAACCCTCATGTCTCCATTTTTGGTCTTTTATCTAGTTTTTGAAACTGTTTAAAGCTAGTTATTAGTGTTAGAATTTCACAAGGAATGGACCAAATGTAACAGTCCAAAATTATTGGGAAAAAAAAAAAACTGTCATAACCCCTTTATGTTAGAAACGTTTAGTTTGTTCTCCTGTAAAATTACCTTTATGGAGACACAAGGTTTTATTCCGACAGCCATGAATAATATTTAATTTATTTTTTAAGCCAGGATTTCTTGTCAGGGCTTTTTCTGCTACAGGCACATTTTCTTATGTACATATATATTTTTAAAACCTTAACAATGGTAACAATCGCCTCACCCTGGTCACACATGCCTCATACAGTGCTAAAACTGCGATTGTGTTAGTACAAGGGTGGTGCCTGACAAAATACAGTCATGCCAAATGTGCTGAAGTGCCCTTTTCAACTTTAAAACACGTTGTTAGATTACTGAAGTGTCCTTCAATACCTTTAAAGCCAAATGCATTAGAAAATGTTAGCAGTCTTCATGTGCTTTGAATAAACTGTCCTTAATGACCTTGCACTGTGCCACAATGTTAATTCAACGTTCAGCTTTATCCTTTATAATTTATCCTTATTTTCCCTTCTTAAGATGCTTAGTAGGCAGTACTAGATAAGATTGGTTTTAAGTTTAGAAAGGTCTACTCCTCATTTTCTGTCCCGATATGATTTACTTTTTTTTTTTTGTCCTTGCTGTGTTGTCTGTTATTTCTCTTTGTAACCCAAAAGTCTTTGTTGTCATCTCTTGTTGCCTAGTTGCCATAAACTCTTGATGGATTTGTAAATTATGGCTGATAATTTAAGGAATATATGTATATTTGTGCCACTTTAAGTGCTCTTGCCATACTGTATGGCCCTGGCCAGAAATTATTCCAGGGTGATGTTAAACGGAGTATTTAGAAGGCTTGACATCTTGCTGTATGATCATGACAAAGTATGAAATAAAACTATTTATACAGGTTTTGTCTGTCTTGAGTGAGATTCACACTTAAGTGAGGTTGAGGGGTCTGAGAAAAGCAAAACAGGAATCTTTGTAATCAAAATTAATACTTAATACTGCATGATTGCAAGGAAAAAATGGTGTTTGATCAGAGAAATGGCAGCTGCTTTCACCTAATAGCTCAATAACATTGCTGTTCTGATGTAACCTGGCAACTCATGTGGTGTCTGCATACCAGATCTAGTATTATTCTGAAAAACGGACAATAATGTGCACCACTAGTTAAAATTAATGGGCACAAATTCTCACAGAAAATCCTTCCAAGAGGAGTGGAAGCTGTGAAAGCTGTAGCTGCAAATGACCAAGTCCATAGTCTATGGACTTGAATACAATGTCACCTGTTGGTGTAATGGTCCCAATACTTTTGTCCATATAGTGTGTATGTCTTGTGCTGTTTTACTTCTTGACATACCAGCTCAGGTCCTGGAGGTGGCAGCACAGCACATGAGCATGGTTAATGGGTCAAGGTTCCTGCCAAATCTAGGAATACAGTTCCTACAAAAAAACTTTTGTCCTAAAATGTGCCCTAGAACTAAAAAAGTAGGCATTTATATTTTCTCACCTGTCTCAAAAACCTGGCACCTGAGAATACAATCTGCAGATCAAGCCTTTAGTGGCTGACCTCCAGTGGTTTAAAGCTTACTTGATGAGTTTTCTAAGCTCACTATACTGTCCTTCAAAACTAAAGACAATAGAAATTTCTCAAGCCCTCTGGTGAACAGTCCTTAATGAGCATGAGCGGTGCTGACATTGAGCGGTGCAGACAACCCCAACCCAGTCGATGGTACTATAATCCGTTCATTAAAAGAAGAGAAACACTAGACTTGACAATTACATTCATTTTACTGGATGCTCATTCAAAATGGTTAATTACAAACATGGGTGTGAAATTCAGTGCATTTCCAAAGGCCCATTTAAACCAAAAGCCTTGTATTTCCAATCAGATTTTTTTTTTGTTGGAGAGAATTTTTCTTAGACATAACACAAACTTATCAATATGAATGATTATGTACAAAAACAAAAATAAATTACACATTTAAGGCTTGACTGATAATTGCAGCATCACTGCCAATCGAAGGGGAATTCAAACACCTCAGATGGGCGTTTGTGGGGAGTATCAGGTCTGCAGAGCAAAGCTGGGCTTTTAGAAAACACATTATCCTTCAGTGCCCATTTTTAACTGTACACTGTGAAACTGACCTATTCCGCCAAAACTTAGACCCACTAAAGCACAGCAAACCATATTTCACACTTAAAAACTCACTGCCTTTTTTAAGGAGTTAGTCTACTCTCAAAACACATCTTTTACTTATTTAAGATGCAGCAGAACACTGAGTATGCTGTGAAACAATCAACTAGTGGCAATTCTAAGACTTTGGCACAACAAACACAACAGTGGAATGATATTTGTTTTTGTTAAGATACTTGAAAGCATGTCGAATCTATCACAAAAGTGTGTGACTATCTTGGCAAAGCTGTAGCTTGCATTAATTCTTCAAGAGCTCTATAGAAAGTCAGTAGTCAAAATTTAAATACAGCCAGATGATGCTATTTTATACTTTGTTAGATTAAAGAGGAATTCCGCCAAGTTTTCAGAAGATGCACATAAACTGTTAAGAAATAAAGTCAAAGTGGTTCAATGTGAAATGTGACATTCTAGAGCAGGGGTGTCAAGCTCCAGCACACTTTGATGGTGGTTCATCTTAAACACACTCACTAAACCTGACGATTAACTGGTGAGGTGAACCAGGACTGGAGATTGACACCACTGTTTTAGAAAAACTTTCCCAGTCAGAATTGTTCTGTTGTGGTGAAGGGAACCAGAAATCCAAAGCATTAAAGGCCTCCAATGAAAGTACGAGGTTTTTGAAAGATTTAAAGTTTAAGGTTAGTGTAAAGTGCTTTTAAACCACATGGGGTATCGTGGTCCTTTCAGAGAGCAAGACTAAACAAAACCTAAAGAAAACATTCTATTTCAGTCTTACCTGTTTTTCCATCAACATTACATTTTAAAACTTTATTATATTTGTGTTATGAACACCAAAATCCCTGGTCACCACCACTGTAAAGAAAGTATACACCTATAGGTTTGCTTGCTAAGAACATTTTCACTTTAAACCACTCTGAACCATTATTTACTCATCAGTTGTGGAATTATGCTGATTTTTTTTTAATAAATAAAAAGATTGACGCCCCCTTTAAAAGGTACAGAGCTTCGCTGAACACTGAGCTACCAACGATGCAAATATTTTACAAATAAACAAAAAAACAAACAAAAATACTTTCAGCCCTCAAATATCTTTGTCATTTGATTGCTGTTCTGTGCATTCAGGACTTTATAGAACTAAGAACTGGGGCTGCAACTTAATCTCTGAAATTAGGCTTTAAAGTGAATTAAAGCAAAAGTAGCTTTGTTTAAGAATACAAACAGGGAAGATAATAGTGTTTGTAAAACAAGTAATTCAGGCGATATGGCTTTGAAAGCAAGCGAAGACCTTCTTAAATTATTACGGTTCTACTCTGTGAGGGTAATTGTCCAGCCCATAGAGAATTTTCATGTTTAATCTGTACAGTGGTGAAGTCCCACAGCACGGTCTGAACAGCTTGCTGAACTTAACTTACACAGGACACAAATGATCGGGAGAAAATATCCTGCTGAACGTCCAGGTGCCCATGGACCAGCTGAAGAGAATTCCACCATCATTCATGGTAGGCATTTCTCTACCTTACGACAGCAGGAGGACACTAAGGCTTGGGATGATGCAGAGAATGGACCCCAGATCTAAAAAGAAAAGATTTCAGCACAAACAAAAGTGAGGGAAAAAAAAAGTGAGGGAACATTTTGCCAAGCGTGTTTCCATGCGCTGTAAATTGGAAGCATTAAACAGCCGGGATTAATAGCATCGGACACTTTCAAAACAGCCAACCACAAGCGTTTTAGTAAACCAGTAATAAACTGATACAGGCATAAAATGTTGGAAAGGAGTTAGGATGGTCCATTTAAAAAAATTAACTAAAAAAAAAAAACATCTCCCAGTGCATGTAGATGGTGTGTGTGTGTGTGTGTGTGTGTGTGTGTGTGTGTGTTCGGAGACAATAAAATCCCTAATATGAAATGAAATACCCCAAAAATACTCTACATAAAATACCAGTCACTAGATTTGATAAGACTCATTATGTAGCCTGTGGTAAACCTGCAAAGTGCAAGCCATTCCAACCAAAGAGCATCTTAGTGCTTAGAAAATACATTGCTACAAGATGCATGAGCTAAAAACCAGATTGCTTTATAGTTCATTTATTTGAAAAGACTAGGTAAGAACATGGTTGAAATAGGACTGAAAATGAATAAGAAAATGCCTCTTTTACCACTTAAACTAAGTCATGTGACCAGCTGACGGCCACTTTATTTAAAGGGTCTTACATGCACAAATATTTGATCTTAAGTGACCAGAGAAAGCACTGCTACCATTATGGTCACCCTAGTGTTCTAATGATTTTAGCCACTCAGACAGAGAAACAGATACACATTCTGCTATTCCTTACCAGGGTATGAGCACGCTATAACTCGCCATCGTCACTTTTAGTGGCCACTTTTCCAGAGTAACCACGTGTGGAGCTGCAACCCAAAAGTCCAGCATTGGTCACTTTGGGCTTGGCTAAATACCCAGGAACATTTAATCTCAACCCACATCCCTGATATCAAACCAGACTAGCAGAAAAACCCTTCTTCCCATAACTTAAAGAGGACACACCATCCAGTCTTTCTCTGTTAATGATTTTTTTCTGTCAAATTTTTTTTTTTTTACTTTATCTTTCATATGTTTTTAGTCAAGAGAAGCATTTTTGTGTTTTTAAGAGTGCCACTGAACATGGTGTGTGCATATTGAAAATAAATAAATAATGCCATGCACAGTGTAGAGGCTTTGGACCGCAGCAGATCAGGTTTGGGGAGGGGAGGCACATGTAAAAAGGTTAGGGCTGACATTTAAAACGGGTTAGGGCTCACATGTAAAAGACACAAAACAGTTAAAACAAGCTGTAAGCAGTGAGTTTGCCATAATGAAGGACACAAAGATGGACAAACTGTTTTCATTTTGCTCAAAATGCTTTTGCAACAATTTGTCCATCTGTTCAATGAAGAGCAACACAGACTCTGAAAACGGTGAACTGAAAATGGTTTTACACTTACGATCTGTTTTTGTAGAAATACGCAGCTAAAACCCCTGTTGTAAAGTAAAGGTGGAATTACAATGAAATGTCAAGCAAATGGAACATGATTCAAAATGAATGGATTCAATGAGACCAAAATAAGCTGTATGAAATGCATACATAACTGGGAGCAGTACAAATAACTTTAACCAGCCAAACATACTTTAGGTTCTCACATTCCCTTCACATTCAGAACTTACACGGATCTTCAGTCATCTCCCAAGATTAGCCTGAACTTTCTGCAGACATTTTGTAAATAAATAAACTGCAAAATGTGTCCATACAAGCAGTTTGTATGGGTCAGAGCAGGGTCAGTGTTTGCACCCGTTTATAAGTCAGTGGTTACTGGAAAGACCAGTGGCGCAGATGAAGACTGAAGATAAGCAAACATGTTTGAGGTGATGGCAGCGATGTTGCATCCTAATTTTAATTGTGAACTGGATATCCATCCTTAAGCACAAGCCAGAGATATCCAGAATAATCCTTCAATGCCATTTCTTTTAAATATTGTTTTTTTTAGGGAATAGAGATTGGTGAAATCAGTCTCGCTGCTATTTTCTCTTCTACATGTTTGTGTGAGAAGGGGACAAATTTAGGGGTCGAGAACCAAAGGAGAGATTCTCCATTCCGTTGCATTTTTCCCCCAATACCAGTAATAAGCAAGTATACACGGTACTACAGCCACTCAATTCATACCATGAAACCGGTATACCGCTGCAATCCTAGATGGGACACTAAAATATTTTAGAACTGCACATAATGCTGTATATTATATATTGTATCACATTAGTAAACAAAAAACGATACAAGGTCATGGCAATAAAAATATTACCGTCTGCATTACATCTAAATAAAGCTTGAATACATTATTTTGCCTGCATACATGGGACCTAATAACTGGAAAATGACTGGATCATGGAAAATGAGAATAAATAAACAGAACATAAAACAAGTAAAACGATGTCCTGACTTTGCACATTAAAAAGAAAAATGTCTTGATGTTGGGCCAAAAAGGAGAGAGTGAATCTACTACTTGTCACCTTGTCAGCACTGCTCAGGCATTCACGGTATTGTTGAGAGTAAGTGTGCAGTACTTAGTCACTCCAAACACTTACACTGAGCAAATATCTGATGCATCAAACTTGAACTGGTGATGCAGCACTCACTGAGGTCAGGCAGGCTCATTTTGGTTGCTTGGAAAACAAGAAGCAGCTCAGCCTCTCCACTCAGTGTTTTGGGGTCAAAAACACCTCCAACAAAACTAACACATGCCTGATAACCTGCCATTCTTTCAAATTTGGCACACAATAGTGATTGCTCGAATAAACTGGGACCATAATCCGTCTCCTCCACGTGAAATCATGTAAACTGTCATTCAGTGTAAACTTACCCAGTACTACAAATGCTCCAACTCCAACTCCAATTCCAACCTTCTGTCCAGGCATCAAGCCTCCGCCTACAAATAACAAATTATTATTAATTACAATCTTAAGTACAACCTACAATCAAACTGAGTTCAAGGCCCAATAGTGATTTTTTAGCACTTTTAGCATTTTTTATTTCAATTCATTTTTTTTGTTTTATATATAGCTTTAATTTTTGCTGCTCTTAACTTTGTACTGTCCACATTCTGCTGTGACAAAGCAAATTACCCACATGTGGGACTAATAAAGGTTTCTTTTATCTTCCAGGCCTTTTTATACTCTAAAGGAAAATCAGCACATTAATTTTTTTCAGACTTGAGGCTTAAAAGTTCTTGACTTCTAGTTCACAAAATCTGCATTAAGACATACTGCCCCACTTAAAATTACAGAGAAATCCCACCAATGATTCCCACATATTTAAATGGTTAAGATGTGTACTATTTAATTAGTTAAGAGGGTTGATGTAAAATACTGTGTTCTAGAGGATTACAGAGTCTCTGTCGAGTTTCAGGCCTCTAAACGAAAAGTTACTTCAAATAAATGAAGACTATTTACCACCATTTTAATATTATTAACATAATATTTTTATATGTTAATATTTTTACATGTAAACATTACAGTGCAGGTTCACTGGTAATTTTAGATGGTAAGTAAAACGGCTAAACTTGTGGTTTGAATGGTTTGAAACCACTGAATGAATTGGTCTAATTTCAATTGAAGACGATGTTGAGTTTTATAATTTTGAGGCAAAAATTCAACTCTTTCCTTTTGATTCAGATATGATTCACCATTTAGGCCTACTAATGAACCAACCATTTGATTAACTAGCTAAATCTTCACAACCCCTTTTCCCTCACATTTCTTACAACGCAATGCTTATGGACTGCTCTTAATTTTTTTTTCCATTAAAATAATTATTCTAGTACATGCAACGGATGAGGTTTGCATTCCATCCCAAACAAAAAAACGTA
>JBBPDE010000134.1:4698981-4714130 GCA_037974605.1 Nannopetersius ansorgii
AGAGAGAGAGAGAGAGAGAGAGAGAGAGAGAGAGAGAGAGAGAGAGAGAGAGAGAGAGAGAGAGAGAGAGACAGAATGTGTGTGTGAAAAGTCACGGACTCAGGATCCGTGCGCTCCAGAACAAGAGAGAGAGATACAGAGAAAGAAAGACAGACGCGCGCTCCGGAAAAGTCACGAATGTGAGAGAGAGAGACGCCAGAGAATTTCTTTCCGTTTTCTTCACAGGCGTAGCTTTTAGTAACGCAAGGATATCGTCACGTTCTCGCGAGACCAGACGCATATGAGACAAATCTGATATGAGATAAATCTGATCTCGCGAGATCTCGTCACACCCCTAATATATATATATATATACATATATATATATATATACACATATAAAATTTATGTTTCTGTGTGTGTGTGTTGCAGAGCTGTGTTGTGCTGATTAAGTACAGCTTTGTGAGTACCAGCTCTGATGTTGTTTGTAATAAATGCTTGTAGCAGCAAAGTTTTATTCATGTTAATGGCTTACAGCCCAATTGTGTCTTAAAGAAGAGCGGGGTGGTATTAAAGTGGGTTTAGAGAAGTTTTGGTGATGTCTTTTTACAGAAACAATATGAGCTATTTTGGTGACTATAGAGTACACTATTAGATCACTAAAATAGTTTTGTTGATTGATTACATTTGTAGAAAGTGGAAGAACTACTTCTTTAACCTTTTAGCTGCTTCTTCAAATTCTTGGACACATTAATTATGACCATTGTTTCAAGTCTTCTCTCAGTTTCACAAGAAGTGACCACCATTTGCCTTTGAGGATCCTTTTTTCCTTCATTTTTCACTATTCTTTACTTATTTCCATTTCTCTCCATTCTCATGTACAGTTCCGTCTCATCTAACATTTATTGTTTCTTTTCCAGTTACCACAATTAATTTCTAGCTAGGACAGTGCTCTGGAAAAATCCCGAAACAGGATCCATTAAATTAGCATGTTAAATTAAAATGAAAATAGATAGTAGTGTAACCACAAATTTCCAAAAATCACAGCAGTGCAAAGGTTTTGAAGCTGCGTTGCTTTACCCTTCAGTTTCTAAACTGCACCTGGTGGCCTGATGGTAAGTGAGTTGCCCCTGTGACCAGAAGATCAGGTTGTGGGTTCCAATCCCAGGACTAGCAGTGGCACCACTGAGGTACCCTTGAGCAAGGTGGTGGTTTCACATGTGACTATAAGGGGTCACATTACTTTAATTAACTAGTGGTGCATCTCTTCTGCTTCTCACCTACTCACTTTCTCACCACCTCATTTTCCAAAATAAAAATGCTAACAGGCTTACTTGCTGAAATATTTTATTGCAAAACACCAACCAATATTTTATAATCTATTGTGCATGATCTGGGAAATAAATAGCCTCAGAAAATAAATTACTACTTAAGCTAACAGAATAATCGTGGTGTAGATCACAGTATGTTTGTGAAATGCAGTTATAAATAGAGGAGCGGCACAGGTACACACTTCCGTTGCAAAATGATCATAAAACAGTCAGTAGAAACTTCCTTGCTGTTATCATCAAGCCTATTAAATTTCTTTTGGAATCAACACTGTGAGGAACTAATGCATCTTCACAAAAACAGACTGCACTACCGTTTGTGTAAAAGTTCTCTTTTGTTCACTGCTGCTAACAGACTTGCTGTCCTGTATCTCACTTCCCCTCACTCTCAGTGTGCGTCCAGCTTAATCATCCTTCTCTGTTTCTCAGTCCATCTGCTGTGGTGGTTTAAAAACGCCTCTTCCTTTCTGCGCCGTGTTTCCTTTTCTCTGAGGGTTTTGTGGGGGTGACACAGAGAAAGTTGAGCCTTCAAAGGAGGCTTGCTCCTGGCGAATAGAGAGCTCTTTGAAGACAGAACTCATCTGACGACACACATCCTGCAAGGACAAAAATATATGGAAGGAAAAAAATATAAACAGCTGCAATATGATTGGATGATCTCAATTAAAAACATTTTGATTTTGAGAACAAGTATTCAAGTACTTATTTGGAAATACCACTGATTATTCAAAGCCTGTCAGTCTTCAAAGCTATTCAGATCAGTCCTAGTATAATATATGGTTTACTGGTTTAATTTATCAACTACTTAAAAAATATGTATCATTAAAAAAAACGATTTATAATTATAATGTGATTATAATATAATTTCCCATTTCTTTGTCGGTATGTGTAGTCTTGGCTTTCTCCACTTTTTTGCCTTATTCTGTAATCAAAACACAATCAATAGATTACAGTAATTCTAGGAGCATACTGCTGAAACTTTTCCTAACCTTGTCCACTTCTATTTTGACCTCCTCTCCCATTTCTCTGTCCACAGGCGATCTTCTCTTGTGGGGGCTGTTTGAAGTAAAGAATGTTAGACTCAATTTTGAACTGAAATAACAAAACTACAGTGCAACAGAATGAAACTCTTTGCTTAAAACCTTGAATAATATAATTTGGCCACATACTCGATTGATTTACGTAAAGCCCCTGGAGAAGTGGATGGCCACACATTTTGTCCTGTCGGTATCTGTAAGGTGATCTTTGCCCCAAGAGCTGGACTGATGCCAATGCCAGTTTTGTCATTGCACACCTTCAGCCTGGAAAGTGAACAGAGTCAGCACCAAGGACAACATGCCACAGAAAACACTTCTATCCTTTTATTTTGAAAGTTTTGTGGTCGTGAGTGCAGAGATCACGTAGCTCTACATGTCGGCTGTTTTAACGGGGATGAGGCAAAAGTGGACAAAAGTAATAGGACACCTGACCATTACACCCACAAACAGGGACTTTAATTCAGACACTGTATTCAGACACATATACTTTAATATGGAGTCGGCCCCCTTTTTCCTTTAATATCAATTAATTGCGGAAAACAATGTGAGTGATCGGAATGTTTAATCGTTGCCTAGCACATGTGATCATAACATCTCTATTTTCTCCTTATTATGTAATTCTAGCCACACAGTCATTTACATTTACGGCATTTAGCAGACGCTTTTATCCAAAGCGACTTCCGTTCAGCTGGGGCCCTTTACTACAGGGGACAGTCTCCCTGGAGCAACTAAGGGTCTTGCTCAGGGACCCAGTGGTGGTATGCTGAAGGTAGGATTCAAACCCATGACCTCTTGGTCCGGAGGCAAGTATCCTACCCACTGATCTACCTCCACCCTACAGTTTCTACAGTTCTACAGTTAATTTTCATTCACTATTTTTTGCAGCTATTAGATCATGGGTAATTATGGTAGTGCTCAAAAGATAAAAATACACCAAAACCATTCTGATCTAATCCAGGTTTGGATGGCCCTGTGGTTTTGCTCGTACCACAGATGTTTTACTCATAGACCTCTAAAGCCATGTGCCATTATGTATTCATTGACTTGCCCACATTAAGTTCTGTGCATGGAAACGACGCTGCACGAAAGTAAACCTACTATTAAACTTCAACACAACTATACAACAACACCAGCTATGCAGTCTGTAAGCTAAAACTGCCAAAGTCAAACATAGTACAATGTTTTGTATTTCACCAATTTTCAAAAACCGACTACAGAATAACAACAGGACATCATAACACATGAAAAATTCCATCTCCTGAGGTTAATTACCGCATTTGTGTCGGCTCAGCTGGCTGCTCTTCTGTTTGGCTTCCACCACTACTGGTTCGTTCAGCATCTTTGTGGTCCTGCACCCCCTCCACACTAAAGGATGGGCAGGAAAAGAAGAGTATACCAGGCGTCTCAAATTAAAATGATTTCCTGTAAATTACCTAGTAAGGTGGTCACTGTTTATTACAATTGTACTACTACTAATAACAGTTAATATTAATTATACTATATAAAACTATATATATATATATATATATTTTTAATTTTTTTTTTACATTTTCTTCTTATATTTATAGTTTTCTTCTGTATTCAAATAGGACTTCTGTATTCAAGTATGACTGGAATAACAAAGTTAAAGAAATAACTACATTATTTCTTGTTTGCATGTTTCTCAGTGGATTTGTCTGATAATTCCATTCATTTTGTAATTCTCACAAACATCTACCACTATGTCATGAATGAATCCACAACTATTTAACTATTGGCCCTCATTAGAGTAATTTTAGTCCTGCCTGCTCAGTGGAAACTCACCTCGGCACATTGATGTATTTATCTGGGATAAGACCCCTTGAGCCATTTACTTCCCCTCTCCACCAATCAGAGGAGGCTCTGCAGTGAAGTATGAGACGCTCGCCCTGTTTAAAGGACAGCTCAGCAGGCGAACGTGCTGTGTAGTCAAACAAGGCCATGCCCTCCAGTTCTGCAGAGCCAATCCAGACCCAAATCAGCGATAGTTTTGCAAAAATACTAGCCAATAAAAGATTGCAATGATCTGTAAAATGCTTTTCTACTAACCCTCTTTGACTTCTTTATTTGGAGATGCGTCTGATTCCACCTCTCCCTCCTCTGCACCAGGTTCACTGTGGGTTCAAAGAAATTTTTGCATGCACTTGTGAGCATATGATTTGAATGCAAAATTTAAACACCCGAAAGCAAGCAGCACAATGTGTTGATTTAAGTAAAACAGGAAAATAAAACATAAAATGTACCCTAGCTGTTATTTTCACAATTGGTTAAAGTCAACAAATAACACGTAATTGTTCATTAAAATGTGCGGAGGAGTGTTCTCTGTAAGAGAAACATTCTTACTGTTACTGTAACTTGACCAGAGATGCCCAAACCTTTGCATACAATTGTTCATATACACAAATCAGCAATAACATTAAAGCCACTGACAGGTGATGTAAATAACATCTCATTTAAATGGCACCTGGCAAGGGGTGGGATATATAAGGCAGCAAGTGAACAGTCAGTTCTGTTTTGTAAGTGTTGGGATCCTTTGGCATGGGTCAAAAAAATAATGGCTAGATGACTGGGCCAGAGCATCTCCATGGTGGGGTGTCCCCCGATATTCAGTGGTTAGTACCTACTAAAGGTAATGCATCCGAGAAAGGATGCATGTAAGGGGGTGGGGGCTTGCCCTTCTGGTGTGATCTCATAGAAAAGTTGATGCTGGCTATGGCAAAAAGGTGTCAAAACACACAGGGCATTGCAGATTGCTATATTTGGAGCTGCATAGCTGCAGACAGGTCAGAAAGCCCATGCTGACCCTTGTCCACCACCGGCAGTGGGCACATGAACATCAGAAATAGACCAGGGAGCAATGAAGAGGTGACTAGTTCTGATTAATTTTATTTCACATCATGTGTGCACTCGGGTTCACCATTTGCTTACCAGATGGCACCAGGATGTACTATGTGAAGAAGTCAAGGTAGAATATGTGGTGTGATGCTCTGGACCAAGGTATTGCGGGAAACCTTGAGCCCTAGCATTCATGCGGATGCTACTTTGACATGTACCACCTACATAAACATTGTTGCAGACCAAGTTCAACCCTTTGTGTCAATGGTATTCCCTAGTGGCATTGGGCCCTGCAAAAATTGTCCAGGAATGGTTTGAGGATCATGACAAAAAGTTTGGGGTGTTAACTTGACCTCCAGATTCTTCAGATTTCAGTTTGGATTTGCATTTATTTAATTTAGCAGATGCTTTTATCCATAATGACTTCTATTCCCCAACATTAGGCAGGTGGTTTAATGTTAAAGCTGATTGATATACATGCACTATTCATTTTATGAGCACCACTATCCTTACAGGTCCACCATAAAAGTGTCCAAATATATACATCTTTTGTCAGTCATACTCTACCCTGTTCATCATTTTCAGTTTCTGTAGACCAGGGGTTTTTTTGGTCGGTGGTTGATTCACAGCACAACAACGGTACTGATGCGTTTACAGTATTGTGTGCAATGCTAAAATAAATGTATCAGCCTCTGCAGTCTGGCTGCAGTCTGGCGTCTAATTGAATACAGTGCGTTTTGTAGAAATTACTGGGCGTACTTCAAAAAACAGCCCCAGCAGAGTGACTGGTAAGTTGGGGATATCCCCAACCTAAAATTTCCAGACCTGAGTTTTTCTGTGGCTAGAAGGTGTCTAAAACAAACTGTCAATTAACAAGCCTTTCAAACCAAAAACCAATAAATTGGAGTTGAAAGGTATATGTTTCCAGGGAGTGCAGTTGTGAGTATTTGTGTGTGTGGGGTTCTCACATATCCTCTTGATCAAGTGTCATGCACATCTCATAAACCAGTCCCTCTAATTCGGTCTGGCTGGGAAAGATGCTCTCATTCTGGATGATGATTGTTTTGACCAGAGCATTGATTTGCTGGAGGGTGACGGCGTCTGCATCCTCTGGTCCTCTGATCAAACTAGGCCCAAAACACACTGCCAGGTTGTAGGGCAGCATCATGTTCTCATCACTGTACTGGGAGACACTGTACACACACACACACAAGTATATAACTCTGAGTGGCCTACATATGCATTTAAGGAGATTTAGACCAGAGTAATGGTTGATTACTCACTGGTAGAGAAATGAAAAAAGGTATCTCATCACAACAATGAGTGGGGGAGGGTAGGAAAGGATGACTGTTTTTAACTGCGCTGCTTTTGCTGCCTCATCTTCTATTTCTAAAAAAGAGAAAAGTGACAACTTAGTTGGAACAGAAGGAATTTCAAAGTTATCTAAAGTTAGATTCACGTTACAAGGCCAACTGCTTAATTCAGGTATGATCTGTTTGCCTTGAGTATTCATGTTCAAGTGACTCATTTCAGTCAAAAGTGTGAACACAACCCCACATTGAATACAGTGCGTATGGTAGAAATTACTGGGCGTACGTCAAAAAACTACTCAAAATGGGCCAGGACAGTGGTGCAACACAAGAACAAAACAGAACACCACAAGACCACAATTGCAGACAGGAGTGCAAGAAAAACACAAGAGCAACAATACAACTGAACAAGACAACATTTAGTGCAATCGATAATAGCTCCAGTCTGGATGAATACAGTATTTTGATGCGTACTGTATTCTAGCATCAGAAAGTTGTGTGCAAAAATGTAGAACAGAAGTAATTACTCTCTCTTTTAATCCATGGTCGTTTGAGTGGCTTGAATATGATTTGAAACGTTAAGGTTTAGGCAAAAACATAATTAGGCAAATCAATTACTGTAATGTAGTTATAGTCTTGAAACATTTTCTCATTGCACGCTTTCCAGATAAATAAAGAGGAATGTTTTCTTACGTCCACACTCCATCAGCAGCTCATAGCTGTCTTTAGGGAACAGAGGATTTTCCATTCCTCTAAAATACAGCTTCAGCACGCAAGCCACTGTATCCATGTCACACACTTCATCTGCCAAGGGGTCGTCACCTATACACAAAGAGTGCATGTGGACTGTGATGTCCCCTGTCAATGGTCTAAGGCATTAATAGTGCAAGAAAGAAGCACTTTTTAAAAAGCTGTGCACACGTACCATTCTCAAATGCGTCTCTCAGACGGTTGATCTCCAGCTGTGAGCCTGGCACTCTGAAGATCCCCTCATGGTGCAGACCTTGCACATGAACAGAAGAAAGTATGATCACATATAAAAGACTCTCAGAAAGCTTAGGTTTTCAACTTAATCTCAGTCAGCAGAAGATGTAGCATTCAATACTTTATCACAGTCAGTAATTTGAACAACTGTCCCTGTGCACAGTAAAAGGACAGAAAACATTTGACTTGAACGATTCATATAACAGTGAGCAGTTGCTTTCTCTGAGCCAGTTGAGTCAGCCACCAAAGAGCTATTCTAAGTGCTGTCAGCCTCTCAGGTTTTGCAGAAAAGACACTGCACATTAGAAACGCTTTTTCTTCCAACACCTAGGTCTGCAGTTCACCTGTAATTCCTTGTGATTGCAACCAGCAGAGCTACGCAAGGCTCTTAAAGACTTTCTCAGTTATAGTGGAGCAGTTGCATGACTCCAGCTTGCAGCTGAAGTGGTTGCGGTTCCATGCTCGGTCCTCCAGGCCTCTTAAGAGCAAATCTCCAAAGCTTACTGGTCCTAGTTCTCGCTTTCTGTGGGTAGCTGCTATCGAGTGCCATCCTTTGCTTCTCACCAACTTCAGTGCCACTGACTCCGTCTTTGCTTATTATTGCCCACAGTTTCCTGGCAATGTTTTAACCACTGGTTCTGTTTTTGCTCCATATTGCCTACCATGATCTGGCCAGTTCTTTCCACGAATGCTCAAGCTTCTCCAACAGGTCTGAGTCATTCCACTCTTGACATCAATGCGTTTCAAGTCAGTAGGATTTCTGTTCTTGATTTTGTGCAGTAAATTGTTAAGCAATTGGTGCAACATAGGTGAAAATGCAAGAATATCCCTAGCCAGGAAAAGGCAAGTTTATGTATTGTTTTTCAGGGGTTAGGCTCGGCCCCTTACTTTCAAAGAAGAACAATCTTAATGCTTCAGCAGACCAAGACATTTTGGACAACACCATGCTTCCAACTTTGAGGACACAGTTTGGGGAAGAACCTTTTCTACTCCAGCATGACTCTGCCCCAGTGCACAAAGCAAGCTCCATAAAGACATGGCTGGATTAGTTCAGAGTCCTGACCTCAACCCTATCCAACACCTTTGGGATGAACTGGAACAGACATTGTGAGCCAGACCTTCTCATCCAACACCAGAGCCTGATCTCATAAATGCTCTACAGCAGCGGTCCCCAACATTTATTTTGTCACGGATATATCAGAAACTATTTTCGCAGCCCGGTGTATAAGGAGTGGCAGATAAATATACGTATACGTATTTATAAAAAAAAAATGATACGCATAAAAATGGGGATATTTTAAATATATAATAATGGGGTATCTTTAAAATATAATAATAAACGTGAATCCAGTGTGTGCTTTATTAACAGCATTTTCATAACAACGAGGTGACAAAATAACATGGGTAACATCCACAGGGTTTTTTTCTGCGCAGCCCGTGGACCGGTACCACATGACCCACGGCCCGGTACCGGTCCGCGGACCACTGCTCTATAGAATGAATTGACACAAATTCCCACAGAAACTCCAAAATCTTGTGGAAAGCCGTCCAAGAAGAACAAATGATGTTATAGCAGCAAAGGGGTGACCAACTAAAGTCTATGCAATGTCTTAAGGTCCCTTTTGGTGTAATGGTCACGTGTCCCAATACCTTTGCCTGCTGTACTTTAGTTCTAGTAGGCATGTATCTGCACTGTGATAATATACATCAATAAGAGATAGTTACCATTAAGGTTAATGAATCTGATGCAGCTCTCCACCACCAGAGGAATTGGCTTTCCAGATGCCTGCAGCAGAGGGGATGAGGTTTAGGGCATGTGTGAATTTATGCTGTTCTGTTCTACAACAAAGACAGAGGGTACCTGGATGTAGGAAAGCATGTCTGCAGAGAAGGGCTTCTGGCTGTTCTGAGCAGTGGCCTGGTTCTTCCGCTGACGAACAGACCTCCTGGAACGCATTCTGACACCAGAAATGTAACTGTGATTTACTCTTGGAGGAGTGAAAAGTACACTGAATTTTTTATGTTTCCATGTCTGTCCATTCAGATAAAATAACCAAACAAGAACTGAGTAACTGCTTTAACTTGCTCTCTTTGAATGATTGCTCTCTTTGAAATAAATATGCTCACTTTACTAGAAACACTTTAGACTTCAACTTACTGGCCAATTTTTGAGCTCCAACAACCTTATATGTCCACTATGTAGGCATACTGTAGACCATAAGTTGTCATGTGGCCTGTCAACCACACTCTATCCTAAACGTCACTTGTCAGTTTCCGACCACAGGATGCTGTTGACCAGATACATTTTGGGTAGTGACCATTCTGTGCCGATATAGGAGTGACAGGGTAATGTGTGTGACACAGTGGTGCTGGTGGTTTTAGGTTTAGAGTGGTAGACTACTGACAAACATCATCAAACCCAAAATGTTCATTACAACAGACCAGATGAGCTGTGGTCTCTGACTGTACACCAGTGAGGTGGATCCACAGGGTATGCGTTTCTAATAAAGGGGACAGTGGTCACAATGGCCAGTGTTTTTTTTTTGTTGCAACCAAGTAATAAAGGCAAATTGTACTGATATTTTAAAATACAGTTGTATTGACATGCATTTTTAAACTACGTTTTATGCCAAAACCTCATCAAACCTGGTCTCAAACAGCATATTCATAAATATTTCAGAATCAATCATATTCATAACCATTTCAATGGGATAACCTTCAGTGAAATAGCTTGTTAAATCTTCAGACTCGCAATTTCCTCCAGGATCAATAAAGCAGATTCTGATTCTGTTTGGTTTCTGTCACCACCATTGTGATAAATCCTAAGGCAGTAAGTTTCTTTATTATTCTGAAACTTACTTTATGGAATGTCTTTAGCTTATTACTGCATTATGAAGGAATTTTGAAATACATATTTTGAAATTTATATCCCATTACAATAGACAAGAAATAACTGAATAAACCTTGTATGTTTTATGTTTAGTTTTTTGCCTATTTTCAGGTTTTCACTTATCAAGAAATACTTATCACTACCTTATTAAGGAAGTACGGGCCAGAAGGGTTTGCCCTCCTGCACAGTACCTCTGTCTAATCTGTATGTTCATCTGAAAAATGTTTGATTTACTTACCTGTGATGGTTGCCATCTATGGTCTCAGCTAGTAAGTAAAAAAACAGACAGTTAAGTACATACATTGAACCTTGACTATCAGTTTCTAAAGATTTCAAATCTCTCTAAAGTAGTGCAGCCATAATAACCTGGAATAACTTGATTATTCAATAAATTATTGATTAAAATTTACTTTCTCAATGAATCAGCAATGATGATAATTGATATTCTACATTCTCCTCCTGGGTAGTAAACAGTGCCTTACCTATGTAATCAACTAAATTACTTCCCATTTTTGTTAATAAAGTCTTGAGATTCTTCCTCATGATTTGTTATTATTCAACTAAGTCATTTTTTGTTTGCGTTTTTGATTCAATAATCAATATAATCAGTAGATGACTAGGTTACTAATATAATTGATAGTGCCAGTCCTAAAGCTGATTCTACCTTTTTGTATGGCGACTTTGAGCAGGTTGTGTTTCGCCTCTTGTTTGGACATTAATAAGCCATGTATGAGATAGTCCTTGACTTTCTGTGAGACAAAAAAAAAAAGTACAGACAAGCATCAGATCTTGAAAAAAATGAGATATCTCCAAGTGCAGCAAATAAAATCAGAGCCCATGCATCATGTTTTGAACACATAGAACACTTTCATTGGGGCAGCTGGTGGTTTGGTGATTAGGGAGTTGCCTCTGTTATCACAATGTTATGGGTTTGAATCCCAGGACAGCCAGTGGCATCACTGAGGTACCCTTGAGTAAGGGTACCTACACACTGCTCCTCAGGTGCTGCACTGGCTGCCTGTTGCTTCACTTGGTAAAGTAGTTAAACGCAGAGACATTTTCGCACTGTTCACACTGTACTGTGGTGTGACAAACGGCCACTTCACACAAACACTTTACATTCACCAAGTCATTTACCATGAAGTAGCAGTCCTCTGTGTCCTGCAGATTAGCTCTTCGCTTTGCTTGACTAGCCTTATTGCTTGAGATTTCACTGATATTCTCCGTTGATAGGCTGGTGGTGAGCTCAGGGGTGGATCCAAAAATGTCCTCCCTAATGCAGTCAGCCAGGGCAGATTGAGCAACTTCGACTTTTTTACTGACCTGTGTGGGAGTGTGGTGACAGTCAAAATGACAGCGCCTGTTTCAAGCATATATCTGCAACAAACTTTCACATTACTGACAACAGTGATTCACATCCTGGACACTCCCTTGCACACTCTTATGCAACACTATACAATTTCACAGGAAAATAAACAAGCCAATGTTTGTCTCCTACAGCGGATGTAGTTACCTTCATTTAGAAAATCAGCTATCAGAAAAATTGAAATGTTCGCATATGACTGTATGTGTCATGTGGAATAAGCCATTGGAAAGTACCTCTTCAGTGTCTTTCAATGAGAGTCTGGTCTGGAGTTGATGGAAGCGAGTTTCAAGCTCACTCTTCATCTCATAATCTGCACTCACCTCACACACCTGCATGAAACAGGATATGGTGAATAAACTCACACCCACACATGCAAACAGACAACAATCTGGCATGTGCCCACAAACTCCCACACACTGGCAGAACTCCCCTCGCAAGTGTTGTTTCTTAGGACATGTACTAAGGATATGTCTGACACTTTGACCTATTCACTATATAGTCTGTGTCTGACAACAACAAAACATACTGTTCCTGATTTGTCGGCAATAGTGACTAGATACTGATTTGAAAAAAGCATAGTACCTGGTCTCCCTCGTGGGGCTGGTACTGAAAGCGCAGTGGCAGGCAGAAGGTGGTCTCGTGAGCTTGCATCAGTGCATCCCGGTCCTGGTTCTGGTCCAGGCCAGACTGAGCACTCTCCAACTGCTGCAGCCCACAGCCCAGGTTCTGGTGGGCCTGAAGGCGTCTAGACAGGTAACGCTGGAACACTTGGGAAATGGACTGGTGGAAACCTAAATCGCTGCACTGAAAAAACATGCAAGACATTAAACCTGCAGGAAAGCCATTATCTTGTCATTATCTTGTCAGAGTGTCAACCAGGCTCTGAACTTTCCCCACAGTTCTAAGATATTAGTGTTCTGTCTCTTTAAACAAACCTAAATCAACTTCTCAACTAATTAGACAAAGAGTGTTATAAAAGGGGAAACAGTCATTTTTGCAGAAGCATGGGCCAGAAGGAACTCAGTTCACACCTCTGAACTATGGCATCTCGATGTTGCTTCAAGATGCTTTTGCGAGATCTTTGATCCGCACTTGAGCGATAATTAGATTCAAAGACGAATATATCCATGTTTGAGCTACACATGCATAAAATCTGAGTATACGTATTTATACATATACATACATATCTGTGAGTCTTCACATTCCATGGTGTATAGTTGCTCGGAAACATTAGCCTACTATTAATGAACTGCAACAGTGTTTTCACCCAATCAAACTTACATGCAGCTTCGATGAGATATGGATGCCTCATGCATTTCTTTTTTAAACAATGTATGCTCATTCTGGCAGAAATTAAAGTCACGTAAAAAACCAAAATTATGTCATGGGTCTAGTCATTGATATAATGTGTTATAGAAGTATATACTGTGCTGTATAGTACATTTTGTAATAAATTATGTGATGAATTTCCCAAAAAGACTAAAGAGCGTGGTGGTGGCCTAGTGGGTAGGATGTTTGCCTCTGGACCAACAGGTCATGGGTTCCAATCCTTCCTTCAGCACACCACCACTGGGTTCCTGAGCAAGACCCTTAACCCCAAGTTGCTCTGGGGAGACTGTCCCCCTGTAGTTAGAGAATGGAAGTCGCTTTGGATAAAAGCATCTGATAAATGCCATAAATGTAAATGCAAAAATTGTGAGTGTCAAAACATTGGCCTTATAATTGGGAGACACTATCTGTGGGAGTACAGGAGAGCCAATGCTCTCTCTGGGTTGATAGGATCACTCAGCACTACTAACCAGTATGGGAAACATAAGAGAATCAGCATTTAGTATTTAGTATTTAGTATTCTCATCCAAGCGCAATAAGGTGACTGATGATGTTGCTTTACTGCCAGATAGAATTGATGTGGCTTTTGGCTTCCTGTGACTTCCTGTGATATTGGTCGACTAGGGGAGTCCTTACTAGTATGTAGGATTGGACTAAATTGGGGAAAATTAATTTTTCATGTTCATTTATAGTTTGTAGGGTCCAATAACTTTCAGTCAAAATAAGCTAGCCACTTAATAAACAAAACAGCCACGTAGCCACTACACTTCTAATACAAATGTGTCAAATCAGAATACTCACATCAAAGACGGCAGAGAGGTCATGCAGGTAATATTTGTTCATCGAAGCATTTGCTGCCTCCAGATTGAGCAGATAGTTGTTGCGGGCTTTGGTGCACTTTAAATGTGTCTCTTCAACTTTACATTGCCTCTGCAAACACAGAAAGAAGCCATGCAAACAGATATACACGCTCCTCCCACACACAAACACTTAGAGGCAACCACACATCTGTACACTGTCGTGGGAAGTTCATTTACTTGGTAAGGATGTCACTGGAGTAAATAAACTTTACCCATGACTGCACATGCATTGGGTGCACCAAGAAAATCTCACTTCAATTATTTAGAAGAAACCTCTTTATTGACGATACATGGATATTCTTTATTCAGAGATGCAAAGCCATTACTCTGTTGTTTTTCAAACCAGCAGGCTTCTCCAATACCAAATACTTTACTAGTGCATACAGTACATATTACATGTACTATGCTTTTCAATGGACTACTGATGTTTGATATACTCTTCACTTGATGCCGTTGAGTTTTCGATATTGCCAGAGAAAGTACATTTCTATGCAGGAAGTCATTGTATTCCAAAACTGGCACATCTTATTTCCTAATATTATGCATTTTTAGAACAATACTAATGGTGCTAATGCACTAATGATCAGAACCACAAGAGTTTAGTTGTGAGTGCTGAAATTTCAGCATATAGGTGAAGTAAAGTGATGTCATGCTTTACTTCACCTATATGACTTTAATGTGGCTAACTGACCCATCAAACTGCTGAAACACCCTCACTCAGTTCTCACTGTATGAACTCTATGCAAATAAGCTAAGCAACCAGCCAGATTACTGATAAGTAGATGCTTCTGTTTAAGCCACATGCCCCCAAAGGAAGGGCAGCAATTTGGCTCAAGGTGATAAAAATGCAGCGCTGATTCATACAATCCACTTGTACGGCAAATATGTAAATAAACTATGAAATAAACATACAAACTCCACCATAAAACACACAATGGTCATTCCTGTGCTCAGAGTTTGTACAAATTTGCTTCTTTTATCAGCAATTTCTCGCTAAAAACTTCTCACATCGCTGCTTACAATGAGCAGGAAATTTGTGAAAGATATTCTTTGACAAATGTTCTTAGGTTGCAATTTGTTTGTTTATAATTAGTCAAATATGGATTAGTGGTGTTCCCTTTGACTATAATGACAATTTCATTCAGTGTGCTTCCACGTCCATATCCCTGTATCTGTTGAACTAGCAAAGGTCTAAGTTGTTCTTCATTTTGAG